>JACDJE010000331.1:404015-438779 GCA_016647715.1 Pavo muticus
TTTGCTTCTAAGCATGCATATTTGGGACCGACATGTGAGCATTGCTCTGCCTGTCTAGCTAAATCAACAAACCTTTTCTAGAGTAGATTAAATGCAGTTAGGGATTAGCACAGCTCCCAGTCTCTTGCTGGGCAGCCCTCAGGCTGCGAGATGGAGCTCTGCTGGGATTAGTGTTTGGGGGATCTTCACAGGCATGGGTTTGGGTGTTTGAGGCTTTTTTTACCCCCTGCTACGTGGCTCTTTAAGAACCCTTCCCTAGCAAAACAGCCTCACAAATGGCATTCGTACCGTCAGCACTGACATCTGGATGTGAGTCTGTGCATTTGGCCTCTGAGAAAGAAAAGAAACAGAGCTGACCCCACAAGACAAGCGCTAATGGTATGTGAGAGGCACTGGAGCAGGCTCCCATGTCCTGTGGGCTCTGCAGTTCTTGAAGCTTAGAAAGTTTGTACAAGTCGCTGAGATGAAATCTGGGTCAAAAAGAGGCCAGAATCTCAGTTTATTTAATAGTTTTTAGTTCACAATACAAAAGGGATGTTACGGCCCTTGGAAGCATCCATAGAGGCGGACCAAAGCTGGTTAACAACCTGGTAGTACATGTGATAGAGAAATTGCAGTTATTCCATTGTACAGACTGAAGTATCTGAGAAGAGGCAAGCACGGACTTTCCAGGCCAGCCCTTTGTAGATCCTCCTGTTTGCTTTTCTTCCCTGTGGGGCAAGGGAGGCTAACGGCACTGACCCTTCCATTAGCACACCAAAGGGAAAAGCCATCCTTTTTAGGCAACGTTGATCAGAAACCCTTTCAGCTGGGGATGCGTTGTTTCCCGTACTGTTCGGTTCTTCGCCTCAGGCTACGGTTCTCACATCCGCATTTGCAATGCGTAGAGCTTGCAGTGGAAATTTTCCTGTTGTCTTGGCAAGCGGTCTGTCACTGTACTCTCCAGGACAAATACCTGGTATGAAAACATCAGTGAAGCTTTAACTGAAAAAAGAGCTTAAGAAGGGCTATAGTATGTCAGGGCAAAAGTTAACCTTGCCTGGCATCCAAGGATCATCTGCAGTAATTGCCTAGGGAAATAACAGATATTTAAATAAATAAATACATAAATAAAACGGCAGGAGTAATGCACTCCTTCTCTGGTTCACCTTTCCAACATCTCAGGTTGCACAAGTATGAGATCTTAGTAGGAGATCCCTATCTGTAGCCTATCACTGTTCTTTCCATCCCTCAGGGTGTGACAACCCGCCTCGATAAGTGATGCTTCACTTGGAAGTGTGGGTGCGGTTTGGGTAACACTGACTGGAGGGCGTTCAGAGCCTCTGCAAATGCGATTTGAGATCGAGAGTTTACCGCTGCGGAGCTGAAACAGCCTGCATTATGCTGAGGACATTACAGGACAAACGAAAGCCCTGCTTTTACTCTGGATGACTGTAGCAATGCTGACTTACAAATTAACTCGGTTGAGTGGCGTTTGCAAAACATATCAGTCCTATCTGCTTGCCATTTATTTAAACTTCCTAACCTACTTTGGTATCTTCAAAACCCCCATTCAGCCTACTGGTAATGCAGATATTATTGCTGTTGGCTAAGTAAGGGTATTGCTTTGTCTGGCATAATCCAAATCAATACACTTTCTTTGTTAACAGAGTTTTCTAATTCAGAGATTGTCAAGAAAATCTGTTATGAGGTCTTTTTTTTTTCCCCCCCCATGAAATCTACACAGGTTTAATTTACCTGAGGAACTGACCAAAAAGCAGCATATGTTGCCTGCACCCAAACTAAATGTCAGGACAGTGCAATTAAAAACTGCATTGATTTTTTGAGATCTGTTTTATGTTATACTCCAATGAACTGAAATGCATCCTCAGGCTTTTTATTCTCTGTATCTCTGTGTGAACTAAACCTATGTGTGTGCTATCTGTGGATTTCCACACATTCTTTTTCTTAATATGTGCTTATGTGGTTACTTAATTTTGTAATGTAGGCTACAGGTATTTCCTGGATATAGATTATTCAGTTACATCTTCCTTCATCTGAATATATCTGAAACTAAAATATGATGTACTTTGTTCTTGTAATAGATATGTGAAACTGCATACTCTGCAAGCTGTTTTGCTTACACAACTTAAGTGAATTTTATCTACCAGGATATGTTCTGCCTTATGATTCCATTAGACGGTTGCATATTGTTCAGTTAATTCTATGTTATGGCATTCTGAAGATAATGCCTGCTATTTTTTTTTCCCATAGAAAATACAACAAAGAGCACAATGACACAACTTGTTAGAGCAAATTATCAGCTACAAAACACTGTTTTTCAGCAGTCACCACCATGAGCTCTGCATTTTCATCGGCAATGAACAAGAACCTGCATGCTATGCTCTTAACAATCTGCACCACCAGAGGTGACCCACTGTCACTGTCACTTTACTGAAATGCACCACCCACAGCCTCGCCGTGCTCGCATCCACTGGTTGATCTCCATAAACGTTCAGCAAATGTCAGCGAGGGTCAGTGGGTGCCATTGTTTCTTCAGGGAGGAATTCAATGACACACCTTTGCTCCATATGCACTTCCATGTCAGACGCTGCTTTGTCAGACTGCCCCTCTGATGCTGTCTGTCACACAGCAACAAGATTTATATTTTACTTTTTCTGATATTTACTCAGATGGTTACAACTAGTTCCTCATCAGAATATTAAACCAAGACTGTTTGGAGGAGCTCAGGAGTTCCTCATTTTTTTTTTTTCTTTCCTATTGTGTTTTGATTCACAGTATGTATTGAAATTGTATTTGTTTCCTCAGCTTAATATCCTGTGCCATTCTTCTGAGTGGCCCAGAGTGGAAATGGAGCTGTTATTTTCTTTTATATTTACATCAGTGAAAATCTCAAAAGCATCATAAAGAATTATTGTAGAAAGGCTGCATTGCCCTCCACACCTTCAGAACAGAAGAAATGTCATCTTCACATTTTTCATACAAACCTCACAGAGGACACAGCCAAGCCTTCCGTGTAACTGAGCACTGCAAAAGTCAGGCCATTAAGCCAGCCACGTGTCCTGAGTTCATTTACAGATATTTAATGTTCTATGTCAAGGCCAACAGCACTGTTAGATAAAGCACAGAGTCTACTTAGGAAGTTACTGGACCGACACACTATGTCTGACCGTTAAAAGCAGTTTTGAGAAGTCTTTCGTAAGAAAGAAAAGGATGGGAAAGGCATTTTGTACTGAGAGCATGCTCGTAGTTGAGTGTGGAGTGTTAGGAAGCTCTGCTTGAGTATGGTGGATCACGTCTTTAATAACGCAGTCAGAAGAGTTTGGGCCTGCCATAGACAGAAAAAACCTTTTCTGCCTGTTATAGGATTATTATTAACATGCTATAGTTGAGGCCTTTGCAAAGACTTAGGGCTAGAAGTACAAAGGGATCACCCTGTACCATAACACATTCCCCTTTGGTCAGAGTTCCTCTTCATCCCAGGAAGTCATAGAATCACAGAATGGCATGGGTTGGAAGGGACCTTAAAGCTTACTGAGCTCCCACCCCCTGCCATGGACTAGTAGCTCCCCCCAGCTGAGGCTGCACAGAGCCCCGTCCAACCCAGTCCTGAGCACCTCCAGGGATGGGGCATCCACAGCTCTCTGGGCAGCTGTACCAGGGCCTCACCGCCCTCTGAGTAAAGTCCTCATAGAGCACACCAATTCCACCTTAAAGCTAGCTGTGTTTCTTGCCTTGCCCCTGAGATAGGAAGGTCTTTAGGAAGACCATGAAAATTTTATATAGCATAAAATTATTTATTTTCCAGTTTGAACTTATTTATGGCCCCACATGTTCTGTTCCTAAATTATAGCTGAAATAATGTTCTTTTTCTTCTCTGGCATTTACCCTGTGGTATATTTACAGGCAGCAATTATATCTTTGCTCAGCTGTGTTTTGCCAGGCCGACAAGGACAAGCTCTTTTAGCCTCCTCCATAAAGTAGGTTTCCCTTTCCTTTGCTCACCCCAATAAACCCTCATCTCACTGTGCCCTGTATTAAGGCATTGCCAGTGGCTTGGAATTAAGGAGGGAACTGCCAGGGAGATGTTGATACAAAGTGCTTGCTCCAGCTCACTCTGCACTCTGTTACCAAAACTGACAGTGTCAATCATGGCCCTTGGAAAGACCACCTAGAACAGTGTCACTCATGAATTATATTGGTGGGTACCCACTTGTGCCAGTTCACTTAGTGAAATGCCCCATGTAACCAGCTTTAGTCCTGGTGATGCCTTGTAGCAAAATTTCTAGATTTATCAAATGATTATCCTTTCTTCCCCACTCCAGTAAACTTTTCTAATCTTTTTTTCTAGGGCTGCCATAGGCTTACTTAGTTTGAAGTGCAGATCTGCAGTCACTATTTGGCAGTATCTGCAAGCGTTAGATAGACAGTTTGGAACTTTGAATATTCACTAATTTGGGGCATCCTTCTGACACCTGACTGACAAAAGATATCTGTACAAGTCTCTGTTATCATTGCTGTAAAATAGCAAAGGGTAATTTTTTAAAAAAGTAATTGCACTTTTTTGACTCAAAGAGCAACTTCCAGATCATAATGTGAACTTGTGTTATTCCCACTATTGCTGATCGTTTTGTAAGCAAAAATATAAAAATTCTGTGTATAATAATGAAGCAACACTGTTTAGCAATGAGGTTAGAAAGTGTTGCCTTTATTTAGATATTGTCCCACAAACATCCACGAGCTTGGAAATGTCCACTGCTTGTTTTCCACTGAATTTAACTATTAGGAAGTTAACTAAATATTTGATTCTAGCTTTTCCAGCATTTCTCAATATTCTTAAGACCCTGCATTGTAAAAAATACTTTAAAAAGTAGCGGGAAGCTTGGTATAGGGAGACATCTGCATGTTTGTATGTTTGTATGTCTGTGGTAAGCTTTCATTTGATGTTTAAGAATGTGAAAGTGTACAGTGTCTGGAAGTGGTTATGAAGAAGTCCTTTTCTGCTATAGATATACCACTGCAGTAAGATGTGAGGGTCCCTCCGAATGTCACTGGTCTTCCACAGTGCCCTCTGAGCAGCAAAATGCTGTGACAGAGTGGGTGCAGACAAAGGATAGCCAGCTCCCCCACCACCTCCATGCCCCTCGGTGCCTTTCCGGAGGGCCGGAGGGAGCAAAGATGAACTCCAGCTCCTCAGAGCTTGAACTTCTGCCCTAGCCTCTAGACCTTCCTCCTCCATAGAATTACTGATCTCTGCAGATAGAATGTTTTACCATTGGTTGCTGATTAATTCAATTAAATAAATGTTGAAAGAATCATGCTTTTACAACTGATCCCCATATGTGTTTGATCTGGCTGCACCCACTTCTATGCCTTTGTGACTGAATATCCAAAGGAAACATGAGAATCCTTGCAGTGAGAAGCAGATGTTTGATGAAAACAGTGCTGTTGTAAAATTAAATTGTCTTCTTAGAAGCGGTGATTTGGTGGATACTTTTTCTAGCAACACATAACAGCGATGAAAAAAAGCACGTAGTGCATTGTATCACTCTTACTGTTTCTCTAGAAAAGTGGATGGCTCGTTAAAGTCATTCTGAAAGACTCGAAGTGCAGACAGCATGATTTTTGGCCCACAGGAAAGAGGGGGGACAGGACCAAGTACTCACAGTCAGATGGAGAAGGGACCACTTTATGCTTTGCACCAGGATCCTTGCCAGAAATGGTGTGCTGCTGGTAATTCCGTACAGCAGGCTGGCACTGGGCCTGTGCTCATTAAGTCTGGCACTGCATCTGTTCTCTAATATAGCAGGATTCTTTGAGAATATGAAGGCACAACTAATGTTTTTAATTTTAATGTGGCTGGGACAGTCAGATTAGCTGGGGAAAAAGAATGAGAACTTCATCAAATTAAATGTGGGACAATCAGAATAGAGATGTACCTCCCACAGGTAAAACAGATGGAATCCCACCTACTTGCATATCTCAAGGTATTATCATTATCATGGTCTGATTCCTAGCTTTACCATTCCAGTAAATTTCATAATATTTCCTAAGCAAAAATTTTAATCCTGAACTTTAAGATGTGATCAGATAATTCGTCTTGAGTGATTTATAAAGAAGTATGAGTGAGTCTAGGAAACTTCTGTCTCCAAGACACAAATTCTACGAGTAGGATGATCATGTGCTTTTTCTAAGCTTCTCTTGAATTCATTCCTTTTTGCTGTATTTGTGAGAAAGGAAATTTATTATATGAGGCTTGAGGCTTGTTTTGTTTTAATATGTAAAAGCAGTTTTTCTACGTAGTTTACACCTGTACTTGGTGGAGACTGAAGAAAACTTGGGTGCTGCCAATAAATCTCCTAGGTCTGCTTTAAAATACCAGCAGTTTTGAGGAGGCACAAAAGCAGTCTCAGAGGAGATGTGGCATAAGTTGTAGGATGGATGAACAAGCATTCATCACAGAAAACAATGAAATCAATCTAGTACTTTAGATAACTTGCTTTTTATTATCCCGAGTCCTGCATCTAGCAGATCTTAGAGGTTAGGCAACAGTTAGTACTGCAGCTCTGATGTGTAATACTGTGAACATGACCAATGGAAGCTAAAGTCCCAAAGCCTCCCTATTCAGATGTCCTAATCTAATGATAATTAGTTAAACTCCACAATATCCATTTACTTGAATGCCTTTTCACACACACACAGACACACACACGCACACACACAGACAAACAGACAAACAAAAAACCGGAAAACTAAAATAACCCCATTTTCTGACAGACTCTGTAGGAATGGTCCAAAACATTCCGTTTAAATCTACCACTGCGAGCTTAGATATGGAAAGGTTGCTAAAATTTTCAAAAACAAGAATTAAAGTAAATATTACTAATACTGTCATATTAGCAATAATAATTATAAACAGATAAAAAGAATGGTTTGTAGGGACCTGCTTAATGATATTTCACGTATGAGATTTTCTTCGGTGATCCAAAGGAGATAGAAATCTAGTATTCACTAATCCTCTAGAGGAAGAGAGCACTAGAAACCTCAGTCATAAATCCAAGCACTCAAAAAAGAGTGGCAGAACTGGATGCATCAATATGATGAAGCTAGAGGTGCAGAAAAAACTCCAGCAGAACTTCCCAATGCATATGCAGTTGCAGAAGAGTCAAGAAAAGTCAGGGAGAGAGATCGAGTTCCCCTACTGACCTCCAGTGACCTCCATGCTTGCTAAAGGCCAGCGGAGACATTTTGACCGAAAAGATGTTGGAATACAAGAACCCGTGACTGACTGATCACAAGCAGTGTTCTCCAGGGGTTGCTATTGGAGCCCATCCTGTTTAATATCTTTACTGATGATCTGGATGAGGAGATTGAGTGCACCCTCAGTAAATTTCCAGATGACATCAAGTTGAGAGGAAGTGTTGATCTGCTCGAAGGTAGGAAGGTCCTACAGAAGGACCTGGACAGGCTAGATAGATGAACTGAGGCCAACTGCATGAGGTTCAACAAGACCAAGTGTTGGGTCTTGCACTTCCATCACAACAGCCACATGCAATGCTACAGGCTGGGGCAGGAATGACTGGAAGACTGTGTGGAAGAAAAGGACCTGGGTGTGTTGGTCGACACTCAGATGGATATGAGCCACCAGTGTGGCCAAGAAGGCCAATGGCATCCTGGCTTGCATTAGAAATAGCATGGTGAGCAGAACTAGGAAAGTGATTGCCCCTCTGTACTCGGCTCAGGTGAGGTCGTACCTCAAGTACTGTGTTCAGTTTTGGGTCCCTCACTACAAGAAGGACATGGAGGCCCTGGAGCGTGTCCAGAGAAGGACAGTGAACCTGTGAAGGGTCTGGACTGCAAGACTTATGAGGAGTGGCTGAGGGAGATGGTTTAATGGGCAATATTGGAGGTAGGTAGATGGATGGACTAGATGATCTTAGAGGTCTTTTCCAACCTTAATGATTCTATGATCTGTGATTCAGTCTAGATGGAGAGCCAGCTGCGTTAGCTCAATTGCATACATTCTTTGAAAGCCACTGGCATGTGGAGACTGCAAACAAGTGAATCCACTTTACAGTGAAAAAAACAGAGTTCCTTTTCTATAGTGTTGCACTGTGTTATCAAAAAAACATGCCATCACCTTTACTTCAAGTGAAAACATCTAGGATCCTGAACTCAAGACATTTTTATATACTCCATTATAAAAAATAGCAAAGAAGCCTACTCATAGTGAATGACCTGAATTCCATAAATGATAGATGTTTGTTGTGGCGCATTTGTCTTATCCATTCTTGCATTAAGGCTAGAGTACCAAATTTTCTAACTTCTGTTCTTAAGGCCAGACTGCGCGACCTTGGCTATACTGTGAATAATGTCCAAAGCATTGTTACCATTGTTATCCTGTGTCTCTGGAACACATTTCATTTCTAATACATGAGAGACACTTCAAAGACTGCAAACATATTCTCTTTCTCCTTGCAAGCAATTTATCAGCATTCTTCCCAGGGAATTAATAGACTCTAGAGGATTCCAGATGTCTTTAAATGGTCATGCTGCTTTTTCCACTGAAATATTCTGCCTATGGTTAGGATAGTACTATGGCAACTTGTTATCCAGACATTGACCGTCTGGCGCTTTAGATGGCCCCTACTTATACAGTCTCACATTATTTCCAAATTGCTTTAACTAATGAAGTAGCATGGGAGGAGGTCAAGGAAATCTTGCTCTAAGTCACGATAATAGACCATACAGTTGTTATCTTTCTCGTGCCATTAATTGTTGCTTCCTTTTGCCATTGCATCAGTGAAATTTCATTTGTGTGAGCAGCTTAACTTGGAGAGCAGTCTACTGAATCCGTCTTGTCTTCATTCCATCAGCCTGAGGGGCTTTTTGTCCAAGGAGAAACTTTATTTTCAGCAAAATAGTGAAAACTGGAATTGAGACAAAATAGAGTAGGGCCATACCAGGGCAAGAAGTGGGTTTTAATTTGACTTTTCCAGCTGAGGTCTCAAATCTGTAGCTGAGATCAAGTACTTTGCCAGACTTTTAGAATGGAAGATCTTTCAAGATTTTGAATACTTATAAGAAGCTAGGTACACTTCAAGAGAAAGGCTGATGTTGCCACTGCCTTCTTTAGATGCCCACTTCTGGTACTAGGACATCTAAAAAAGAAGTATGTCAGTGCTACCAGGGTGAGTCAGAATACCAGCACTCCTTGTGCAGTCAACAGGGAGATGAGTACTGACTTTCTGAAGCATTTTTTACTGTACCAAGTGGGAAGCTGTCTAGAGCAAAAGAAATTGGACTCATGTCCCTCTTGTAAGGAGCCTCTGAGACAGAGTCGCACTTTGGGCGCCTTTATTCCTGAGAGCTGCATCTTAGGTTGAATGAATATGCATCTGTACCTGTTACTGTGGCATCTGTACTTAAACAGACTCTTATTAGACTCCTCAACCGAAAAGGCCACACATGGTGTGCCATTTACTTCAGATTGCAGGATGTCCACGCTTCCCACTTCCCCAGGGAGGCTGCGCTGCAGTTAGAGGAAACTGAAAGTCAGAAGCGAGTAGGCTAAAGGCATCCCAAGTCACCAGAACATCTATGTGCCTTCCACTGACTACATCAACTAGATATAAACTGACCAGAATAGTTGCTTGGACTCCTAACTAAAATGTAAACATTTTATATATAGACATACTGATTTATGTGTCCCCAGTATGGAGCTGAATCTCATTCTGAATCTCAATCTGTCCACAGATTTGGGTCTATTTATTTCAACACTAAATTATTTAGATGGATTTTACTAATTCTGTTAGCTGTTTTAGGTGTCACTGATTACTTGTACGTTTGCTTGTTGGGTTTTGCTGTATTAAATACAGGAAAATCTATAGAAAGATAGAGCCTTTAATGAAGAAGGCCCATTTTTCACTGTTCTGCCCTAGCAGTTGGTTTTCTCTCTGTCCTTGTGCACTAGTGCCCCATTTCCTCCTTGTACAAGGTAACTCCTGTTAAGTTCCTCTCCTCCTAAATCTTCCTTGCACCATGAAGCTACATATGTGAGCAGCTGGCAGAATATGTTGCTGCAGCACCCTTCATGTGGCATACTGAGTGAAGCGAACCTTTAGCCTCACACAGTGGGTGCTCCAGTGTTCTCTATCTTGAAAGCAGTTGCAGTAGTAAAGAAGGAAGAGGTTTTTTTTGATTAAAAACTGAAATTGGTATGTGACATAATTTGCATTTGTTGCTGTTCTTCAGTGAGATGCTTACTGAAGGCATCCTGTTGATTTGCAGAGTATTATATTAAAATATAAATATTGGTGCTTTATCAGCTTTTAGATTTTCCAGTGATTGATGAATTATGGTTGAGTAACAAAATGATGGTTAATATCAGAGTTTCACACTGTATCTAAGAATGAACAGGTTTAGAGAAATTTAAAGCTGACTCCTTACCTGAGCCTTCAGATCCTCCTTTATAAACTACTTTTCAGTCTCTTTGTATCCCTCTCTAGGGAGACAGCAAATTCTGTAAAACGCAGTAATTGAAACCACTGAAAACTTCTTGAATATGACTAATCATTACCAGTTTTTACTGATAATTCACTGACTGCCAGCCAAGATTTTATTAATTTCAGTGTAAAAAACATCCACACCTATCATTTTCCCCCAGAGGTCTTCTTAGGCTGCTGCGGAAATTGAATCTGACTGCTATTATTTTGCTTATAGCTGAGGATGTAAATTTCTTCAGTGAATTTTTGGATAACATACCTAATCTAGGGGCCGTATGCCTTGCCTGGCGATGTCGCTGTGTATTGCGCTGGCTCCATGCCACAGCTGCCATCACACCGGGACAGTGGCACAAGGTAGGATGTTCCTTGGCTGCAGGCACCCATTGCAGGTGGCAAAGAAGGGGCTGCCCATGCTTACTGGAGGATTCAGCACTAAGGAGAATCCTGCCCAGCTAGAAGTATGTTCGCCAGTGATCATCAAGTACAGAGCATTTGGTGTCTCAAGTGGAGATAGCAATGGATACATTTTCCAAAAGATGAGCTGAGCATTTGCTCACTCATTATACAGTCTTGAAGGTTTTGCTGGTTTTTTTGCACTCTGAGACAATTCAGACAAAAGATGGAGACCAACTTTTAACATGATTTGTTGGTGACAGGACAAGGGAGGATGGTTTTAAAGTAAAAAAAAAAAAAAAATGGGGGATTAGACTACATATAAGGAAGAAATTCTTTACTGAGAGGGTGGTGAGGCCCTGGCACAAGCTGCTCAGTGAAGCTGTGGACATCCCATCCCTGAGGTGCTCAAGGCCAGATTGGATGGGTCCCTGGGCAGCCTGATCTGATGGGTAGCAACTAACCAATGGCGGGGGGGATGGAACTGGGCAGGCTTTAAGATTCCTTCTAACTCAACTATTCTGTGATTGTATGACTCTGTTCCATCACTTCAAGAGAGACATACATGAGCAGTGCAAATAAACTTGACCAAAGTCAAAGAAATTCCATGCATACTGGCTTTGTATGTGCTTCAGCACATTCAATGAACACTTCAGGCTGCCATTTCTGTCTTGAGTGTTAGTGAGAAGCAGAAGCACAACCACTGTAAACTTTATCTATTCAAATAGCTAAGGTACTAACATTTTGGGTATATCCCTCCAAAAAATGTGCCTACCTCTAAACCAGAAGTTGATCTTGTACCATATCCATGGCTGGAGCAGGTCCAAAGAAGGGCAACAAGGCTTGTGAAGGGCTTGGAGAATATGCCCTATGAGGAGCAACTGAAGGAACTGGGGCTGTTTAGTCTGGGGAAGGGGAGGCTGAGACCTTATTGCTCTCTTCCAATATCTGAAAGGTGCTTACAGTGAGAGCAGGGTTGGTCTCTTCTTACTGGTGACAGGTGACAGGACGAGGGGAAATGGCCTCAAGGTGTGCCAGGGGAGGTTTAGGTTGGATATCAGGAAAAACTTCTTTACAGAAAGGGTGGTTAAGCACTGGAATAGGCTCCCCGGGGAGGTGGTTGAGCCACCATCCCTGGATGTGTTTAAAAACCATTTGGATGTGGTGCTCATGGACATGATTTAGCAGAGGTTTGTTAGAGTTAGGGTAGTATGGTTTGGTCATGGTTGGACTTGATGATCTTTAAGGACTTTTCCAACCTGAGCTATTCTATGATTCTATGATCTGTATCCATAAAGTTGAAGAAAATGAAGAATGAATTTTATGAGTCCAGCATCACTCTGCCTCTCATCCTGCTTGTGTGACATGGTTACAGAATTGTTGAGCACAGAGTAAGGTTTGCCTCTATCTGAAGGAAATTAAATATCTCTGAAACATCTTTGTGCATGGCAGCTTCAGTGCAAAACACTAACCCTGTTCATCTGATAGCCATCACCCCACGGAAATAGTTGCTAAGAGGAGGGTTTTTCTCCACGACATTAATGTGAGCTTGACAAAGGAGGGGGCCGTGTGTGGGATGCTCCACTTGCGTACCCAGGAAGTAAAAATTCCTTGTTCCAACATGAAACTCTAGTCCCTGTGCTTGCACAGCCTGGGGGAAATGGGAATGCCATCCCCCAGTGGAGTAGTGCTCCTAGTCATCTGGCTAATGCAGCTGTTTTGTTTCACTGGTGACAGAGAAAAGAGCAGGTTTGCGTCAAGAGGTTTGTGAAAAGCTCTAACGACAAGTCGTTGAGACACTCATAAGCAGGTCTGCGGAGCCCCTGTGGAGTCTCGGAGCTTTTGCATCTCCAAGGCGCAGATTGTGGTGGGAACACCCCCACGGGCTTTGCGTGGGCTCTTTAAAATCAAAGCCTCATTGTTATCCAGACTTTCTAAATCAACAAAACTCTCAACCAACCAATGAGAAAGAATTGTCAGTTGTTTGCTAGCAGCCAAAAATAAGTAGATAAAAATACTCCAGACAGGCAGCATTTTTCCCTCTCAGAGTAAATATGCCTGGTCTGGGATGTGTGAGGGAAGAACAGTGCCTTTTCAACTCTGCTTTCCGCCTGTGACCCCCCTAGTCTGCACAGGCTCAGGCGGATGTGCTCTAGGGGGAGCCACATCTGCCCTTGCTCTCCGAAATGGAGGTCATCAGGCTGCCAGGCTTTCCAGGAAAGAGGGAGTGGCCACAGAGCGTGGAGTCACAGAGCGTGGACCACCTGGAAAGCAGCATGCAGCTGTCACTTGTCCTACCTTTAGGCACTCTGCAGTGAGGGATGCTGAACAGGCTTTGAGCTCCCACCCGAACTCACTTGAAGGAATGGAAGGGCAGGCAAGTAACATGCATGTGCTGCTATAAAAGAAGGCAATAGCATTTCTGTATTTTTGTCAATAGTTCTGATATTTGGATCCAGATTTGAGGTGTATAGGTGCCTGAGTCTGCTTAGAGACAGGGGCTGCTTGGAAAGCTCAGCTGGTGACCCAGGTTCTGACCAAGAGCACCCTGCAGCTCTGATGTGCTTCTAGCTCTGGGAAAGACACAGGAAAAAAGATTACACTTCTCTCTGCACTAGAGAGAAAGCCTATAATAATGCTGTCTCTAGTTGAAGACTGAAAAAAAAAATCCTAGTCTTGAAAAGCAAAGTTGGGAAATAACTATCTTTTATTTCAAGAAATCAGGGTCATTAAAATTATAGCTATAAAACACAGATCAGCCTGAGCCCTCTATATAAAACTTCTTGTATTTTATGCCTCCTTTTCTATTTCAGATCTTCATTTGCCTAATTACTACTCAGAGTCTGGCAGAGAATTTCCCTGCAGCGCTCGGCTCTGCTGACTGCAGAGACCCTACCTGGCACACTGAGTTAGTGCGTCAGCATTCTAGGTAGAAATGAATGAAAAATCAATCAGGGCAGCTGCAGTGGTAGCATATACAACTGTAACCTACTTTGTGCATGGTCTTGTTGTGTTTTTAGGCATCTTTTAACATGGTAAGTGGATTCAGAATAAAATAGACCTTTCTAATCAGCCACAGAAATAATCTGCCATCTTTATTGCTTGGCTTAAGCAAACTTGCCGCCCTTTCTGCTAAGTTAACTTGCAGCCTTGTCTGAAATGCCAGAACCTATGAGAAGATGGTTTTTGTCTTAAAAATCTATCACCAGCAGATTGCATCATACCACAAATACAGTCTTAATGATGGCTTTAGTTGTTTTAACTGCATTTGTTGACCAGATCTGGAATGGGTTGGGAAATGCAGAAGTGCACTAGAATGTTTTTTGAAACACTGCTGTGGCTTACATAGGGTCTTGCAGGGAATTTGTTTTATGGCTGTGTGTGAATGCTTTTATTCTTTCATGCTGTATTTTTGTGCAGCTTTTTCTATTGCAAGTTTCATTTAGAGAAAGTCCATGGTAGAAAGGTCCAACCTTCATGCCTAAAGAATTTCTACCTATTGTCACACCTTCATCTCAGTGGGTAAAATATGTTCCAGATCCCTTTAAAGATCATTGCTGTAAAAAGTTGTGCAGAGCAATTCCATAAAGGGTTCCAAAAATTGACGAGCCTTTCTGTTATGTGATGCCCTTACAGTGAAGAAGATTCTTGTGAACTGTGAAGATGACAAGTCTACTCTTTCTGGTGCTGATTTCTGTCTGCTGGGCAGAACCTCATCCTGACAACTCAAGCCTGGAGCATGAGAGGATTATTCACATCCAAGGTAAGGAAATACATTAGAAAATGCATATATCTTGGGGAGACAGAATGATATGCTTAGTGAGCCTTTATTTTTATTTTGTTGCATGTTTTTAAAATACTGCTGCTGTTGACCAGACCCTTTCTTTTCTGGTTTAATATTACTCGTAAGGAAAGTTTTTTTTAAAAAAAAAAAAAAACAAGAAATAACAAAAGGAAGTTACACTGTTTTATAGCACTCAGTCACAACCTTGCAAAGAATAGTGAGTTAAGGACAGCCTGCTTTAAGATAAGAAAACAAAGCATGCACCCTAAAGTAATAGCTGCAGATGGGCTGAAATATCTTTACTGTGGAATATGTTTGATTTTAAGAAGACTGTCATGTATAATACTTCGTAGAAAATTTTTGCTGTTTATTATTTTAAAAGGTTTAGCACATCTGAGATCATAACCGGGAAATTTAAACATCAGGAAAAATAAAAGTAGCTTACCCAGAAAGAAATGTGTCTTTCTTCATACCTTTAATTCACACCAAGTATTATATTTCCCTTCTGCATAATCCTGCTTAGTTCATGCTTGAAACCTACAGCTTATAGCTGTAGCAGGATTTGAGTCTGCAGTATAATGCAGCTGTTTTCTCAGTCTCAGCTTCAGACACTGAGGGTCATCCTGTGTAAGAAAAGCAAAGATTTATGCAGTAAGGACATGCAGAACTAGCAGGAATTTTCTTGCCTTCATCTGTATGTTCACTGAGGGTGAAATTAATATTGCAAAATTCAGAAACCTGGCACAACTTCCCCACCCCCACCCCCAAGTTTGATTCCTTTCTCACAGCAGCTGGCAAATTGTTTTATTTGAGCTTCTATGTAAATATGAATTAGCAAGTTAGAGCACATGCTAAGAAAACCTGAACATTTAGAAGTTCCCTAGAAAGAGGACAGAAGTCAAAGGCATTCCACACTTACTAGAACAGGCTGTCAAGGTCAAATCAAGAACAAAAGATTGCTGTTTTTACTCTAAGGAAGCTCACAAGACGAAGGTCAAATAATGTGTACATCAAAAGGAAGAGATATCACCAGTATGAGATCATGAATGTTCCCCAGGATAAATTTCAAATTTGCCACCTATGTCCAATAAATACACTGTTTGTCTTTCCATGTACAATACAGGTTTTGGTGTTTTGTTTTTTTTTCTTTTTATCTCTGAAATTTACTTACCATTTTGGAAGAGTAAATTGTTGGAAATAATTAAACCAAATAATTTCCCTTAATCTGTTTCTCTCAAACTTGCTTAGGCAGCAGTTTATTTTAGTTTAATTTTCAAGTCATGTATGTTTCTTAGCACTAGTCCTTCAGGGTGTGTACCATGCAGGCTGTAGGTGTTAAATAGTTCACAGATGCAGAAAGTTTCAGAATGGACCATTCTCCCTATCCACAAAAGCTCAACTCTTCTGAGCCTCAGAAGTGTTTACCTTGAAGGCAGAAAGCAGCATTAAAATCAAGCTCTGTTATGAGCATTGCTGATAGCTGATTTTATGCTCTGAAATACACAGACCAAAGGGAATTTAGCTGTTCAGAACTTGATATCTTACTACTAAACTTTTTTCAATCCTCTCTGCATTGTGGAATCACATCTGACTTGAGACTCCACACTGTTCAGTGCTGCATTAACAAGTGCACAGATCAACACCTGGAGATAAGCTGTGAATTAGGGAAATCTGTGGAACACATGTGTTACAGATTCAAACAAAGGGTATTTGATATTACATTAAGGAGTGTAATGTTCAGTAGATGAAATCCAAGAGATCCTGATCTAAACTCTTCCTGGACTGTATGTGTTGGAATGCTTTGGAATGGCAAAAGGTGCAGAAAAATATTCTGTAGTCTAAGTACACAGAACAGAAGAGGATCTCCTGAGGCAGTGAACTGTCTCCTATTCTTTTTTTTTTTTTCTGTCATATGACATCCCATAAACTATCACTTTTGAACAAGCTAGGTTTCAAATCTTATTACTACAAGGCAGTTTTAGATCCTATTCTGGCATGAAAAACATTCTTCCAGTTTCTACGTGCTTGCTTACAGCCATTGAATAGTCCTGCTTCTCCTAATATAGTTCTTTGCCTGCAAATAATTATTTTTAGTCTTTGATATTCACTTTAAGACATTAATGAGATACTGTTGCATCTCCTCACAGCTATCAGAGTGAATACTTTTTCAGATCCTTCCCTGAGTGTATAACCTCCAATTGCCAACTAATTTTAGCTGTTCATCTAAATACTTGTTGTTTGTATTCAAACATCTAGAACGTGCCCAGCCAGGATTTCATTCCAAATAAGATGTTAGGCTAGCAGTAGTATTTCTACTTACTTGCTAAACATCCTTTATTCTTTAGGTTTGGCTGAAATCTGACTTCCTCCTGGCCATGCTATAGCGCTGATTGATAGTCATTGATATTTAGTAGTTATTCTTCCTCATTCCTTCATTGCAGTTAACAAGTACAAGGTTTGTATCAGTAATTCTGTATCCTGGACTGCATGACCAGCAGGGCAAGGGAGGTGATTGTCCCCCTCTGCTCTGCCTTTGTCTGGAACACTGCATCCACATAACAGCAAACACTGGTGTTCTCCATCCTGCTTTGTTTTTTTATGTTTCCCATATGACTTGCTTCCATAAAATCTGAGACATAAGTACATCTTGTTCTCCTGGCCATAAATACTTATTTTTATTATATAATTAATACCAAATTAATCTGACAATCTTTGGTAAATATATGCTGCACTTTATTCCCTCTTTCTAGTGATTTGCTCTAATTATCTTTCTTCAACAACTACTTTTCTGTACAAGGTTTCCTAAGTTTCCATTTAGAGGTGAGGCCAGACTAATCAGCTTGTTGACATTTAAATTACTCTTCTTACATATATGTTATGTTGCTGTCAACTGGAAATACCTGGTACCATTCTTAAAGTGATAGACAAGCTAGGATCTCTGCCTCTGGGATTGCCATACCAAATGCTAGTAGCAATCAGTGGTATTCTTTCGGGATCAGTACTGGGACTGGTGCCCTTTAGCGTCTTTGTAGGCGACGCGGACAGTGGGATTGAGCGCACCCTCAGCAAGTTTGCAGATGACACCAAGCTGAGTGGTACAGTTGACAGGCTAGAGGGAAGGGATGCCACTCAGAGGGACCTGGACAGGCCGGGGAGATGAGCCCGTGCCAACCTCATGAAGTTCAGCAAGGCCATGTGCAAGGTCCTGCACCTGGCTGGATCAGACCCTGGGCAACCTGATGATGCTGTGCATGTCCCTGTTCATTGCAGGGGACCTGGAACAGGTGACCTTTAAAAGTCCCTTCCGACTCTGAGGATTCTGTGAGGATTCCATGACAAGAAATTCTTTGCCGCGAGGGTGGTGAGGCACTGGAACAGGTTGCCCAGAGAGGTTGCGGATGCCCCTTCTCTGGAGGCGTTCAAGGCCAGGCTGGATGGGGCTTTGAGCAGCCTGGTTTAGGGGGAGGTGTCCCTGCCTATAGCAGGAGGGTTGGAACTAGGTGGTCATAAAGGTCCCGTCCAACCCAAACCATTCTGTGATTCTGTGATCTGCCTGTCCACTGGGGCCCAGGAGGCTGTGATCCAAAATGCTCAGTGAGGAGTACCTGTGCCCGCACAGGGATGTTGCCTCAGCGCCCCCTGACCTATGCTTGCCCTCAGTGGTGCTGTGTCCATGGGCAGTAGGGCTGAGTGGTATTACCAGCAGTCAGCAGCACTCTTCAGTGTTCAGGTTTTCTTTGTGCTGAAAATATGCTTGATGAGTTCACATAATTCTGAAGTACTACTGAATATGTCTTTCCTTTGGGCTACAGTTCACTATTTCAGGCACCGCGATGTTCAGAAAAGAACTCCTTACCAGAAAACGAGGTGGAAAGAAGTCATTACTTTAGAATCACCCTCTCTTATACTACAAGAGAACGAGAGAAAGCAAATGCACGCTTTTGTTCTAATAAAAGCAAACGTATTTATTCTAGAAGTATACAATAATATTGAGCAGTCTTAGGCGTCTGTTTCCTTCCGGCCTTGTTTTTTCTGGAGTTGGACAGCTTCCAGCTCCTTTCCTGTCCTGTAGCACTGCCCTCCCTATGCACAGTGAGGGTGTCTCTGGCCGGATCCCCTTCAGTTTACAGCTGCTCTGGAGCTACTCGGGAGCTATGCTTGTGCTGGCATGCAGAGAAAAGTCTCTGTCTTCTTCCCCATCTTCTCATGATTTTGCCATCTCTTGGCTCCTGGGAAGATCCTCCCGCAGGTAGCGGTGTCTCGCGTGTTTTAGGTATATCTCCATCAAGGCGGGGTTTGCCTTCACTCGGCAGAGCAGCTTGCAGTGTTTGCAGGAGCGGTTCTGGCAGCGTGTCCCTGGGGCAGCTGAGAGTATCCGGCTCCTCTCCTGGAAATGACAGAGCAGGGGGCGTGATGAAAAGGGCAGGGGCCTTGGGGGCCTGAGATCTCTGCATCTGGGCTGTGCCTCTTCCTGAGAAACTCGGGCACCGTCTGGCTTGCCTGACCTCCATTACTCACCTCTCTGCGCCTGCTCCTGACTGTTCTCCACAGGTAAATCGCCACGAGGACAAGGCCCAGCTCTGTGCTCTTCCCGTAGAGCACTTCCATGGATCCCAGTGGATCCAGGTGCTCAAATGAAGACCTAAGCTGGTCCAGGGGGTAGGGTAGGTAGTACTTCCGGCTTGCCTTGCCGATGCCCGGCTTCTCCATCTCCTGGGGATCCATATCCCACATAACTGCGGCCCAGGAGGGGCGTCCGGAATGGGCAAGGCTGCCCACAAACAGAAAGGGCAAGCAGAAGACGACGAGTAGGGAAAACGTCGGGCTGAGCATTGCACCTTCCTGCGACTTAAGTCACTCTCTGGCCGTCACTCTGACCTGAGCTCAATTAAGTCACCAGCAGCACCAGCGTCTGCGCAGCAACTGAGTGGCGACAGCAGCACCAGTTGCTGGGTGACCACAAAGGCTTTGTGACATCACAGCAACTGGGAGAGTTCTTAGCAGGGAAGCAGGGCTTGGTGAGCCACGGTTCATGGCTTGCTTCTCCCATGGCTGTACCCCCACTGGGATGGAGTTACAGCGTCACTGGATAAAGGAAGAGAATCGTAGAATCCTAGAATCATAGAATCATGGAATGGCCTGGGTTGAAAAGGACCACAATGATCATCTAGTTTCAACCCCCCTGCCACAGGCAGGGTCGCCAACCACTAGACCAGGCTGCCCAGAGCCTGGCCTTGGATGCCTCCAGGGACGGGGCATTCACAAGCCTCCTCGGGCAACCTGTTCCAGTGCTTCACCAGCCTCTGAGTGAAAAACTTCCTCCTAATATCTAACCTAAACCTCCCCTGTCTCAGTTTAAAACCATTCCCAGAGGTGGAAAGAAGTCATTACTTTAGAATCACCCTCTCTTATACTACAAGAGAACGAGAGAAAGCAAATGCACGCTTTTGTTCTAATAAAAGCAAACGTATTTATTCTAGAAGTATACAATAATATTGAGCAGTCTTAGGCGTCTGTTTCCTTCCGGCCTTGTTTTTTCTGGAGTTGGACAGCTTCCAGCTCCTTTCCTGTCCTGTAGCACTGCCCTCCCTATGCACAGTGAGGGTGTCTCTGGCCGGATCCCCTTCAGTTTACAGCTGCTCTGGAGCTACTCGGGAGCTATGCTTGTGCTGGCATGCAGAGAAAAGTCTCTGTCTTCTTCCCCATCTTCTCATGATTTTGCCATCTCTTGGCTCCTGGGAAGATCCTCCCGCAGGTAGCGGTGTCTCGCGTGTTTTAGGTATATCTCCATCAAGGCGGGGTTTGCCTTCACTCGGCAGAGCAGCTTGCAGTGTTTGCAGGAGCGGTTCTGGCAGCGTGTCCCTGGGGCAGCTGAGAGTATCCGGCTCCTCTCCTGGAAATGACAGAGCAGGGGGCGTGATGAAAAGGGCAGGGGCCTTGGGGGCCTGAGATCTCTGCATCTGGGCTGTGCCTCTTCCTGAGAAACTCGGGCACCGTCTGGCTTGCCTGACCTCCATTACTCACCTCTCTGCGCCTGCTCCTGACTGTTCTCCACAGGTAAATCGCCACGAGGACAAGGCCCAGCTCTGTGCTCTTCCCGTAGAGCACTTCCATGGATCCCAGTGGATCCAGGTGCTCAAATGAAGACCTAAGCTGGTCCAGGGGGTAGGGTAGGTAGTACTTCCGGCTTGCCTTGCCGATGCCCGGCTTCTCCATCTCCTGGGGATCCATATCCCACATAACTGCGGCCCAGGAGGGGCGTCCGGAATGGGCAAGGCTGCCCACAAACAGAAAGGGCAAGCAGAAGACGACGAGTAGGGAAAACGTCGGGCTGAGCATTGCACCTTCCTGCGACTTAAGTCACTCTCTGGCCGTCACTCTGACCTGAGCTCAATTAAGTCACCAGCAGCACCAGCGTCTGCGCAGCAACTGAGTGGCGACAGCAGCACCAGTTGCTGGGTGACCACAAAGGCTTTGTGACATCACAGCAACTGGGAGAGTTCTTAGCAGGGAAGCAGGGCTTGGTGAGCCACGGTTCATGGCTTGCTTCTCCCATGGCTGTACCCCCACTGGGATGGAGTTACAGCGTCACTGGATAAAGGAAGAGAATCGTAGAATCCTAGAATCATAGAATCATGGAATGGCCTGGGTTGAAAAGGACCACAATGATCATCTAGTTTCAACCCCCCTGCCACAGGCAGGGTCGCCAACCACTAGACCAGGCTGCCCAGAGCCTGGCCTTGGATGCCTCCAGGGACGGGGCATTCACAAGCCTCCTCGGGCAACCTGTTCCAGTGCTTCACCAGCCTCTGAGTGAAAAACTTCCTCCTAATATCTAACCTAAACCTCCCCTGTCTCAGTTTAAAACCATTCCCACCTTGTTCTATCACTGTCCACCCTCGTGAACAGCCATTGCCCCTCCTGTTTATACGCCTCCTTCAAGTACCGGAAGGCCGCAGTGAGGTCTCCTGGAGCCTTCTCCAAGCTAAACAAGCCCAGCTCCCTCAACCTTTAGTCATAGGAGAGGTGCTCCAGCCCTCTGATCATCTTAGTGGCCCTCCTCTGGACTCGTTCTAAGAGCTCTGAGTCTTTCTTGTGCTGGGGGCCCCAGGCCTGGAAGCAGTACTCCATCCAGATGGGGCCTCACAAAAGCTGAGTAGAAGGGGCCAATCACCTCCCTCTCCCTGCAGGCCGCTCCTCTTTCAAAGCAGCCCAGGATACAGTTGGCCTTCCAGGCTGCAAGCACACACTGCTGGCTCGTGTCCAGCTTCTCGTCTACCAGGACCCCCATGTCCTTCTCCACAGGGCTGCTGTCAAGGGGTTCTTTGCCCAGTCTATATAGACACCTGGAATTGCCCCAGCCCAAGGGCAGCACCTTTCACATGGGCCCACTTCTCCAGCCTGTCCAGGTCCCTCTGATTGGCTTCCCTTCCCTCCAGTGTATCGACTGCACCGCTCAAACTTGCTGAGGGTGCACTCGATGCCATCCTCTGTGTCACTGATGAAGATGCTGAAGAGCACCGGTCCCAGGACCGGTGCCCGAGGGACACCACTTGTGACCGGCCTGTGCCCTGACACAGAACCACTGATCACAACCCTTTGGCTGCGACCAGCCAACCAATTCTTAATCCACCAAAGAGTCCATCCCTTCACATCCATGCCTCTCCAACTTAGAGAGAAGGATGTGGTGAGGGACCGTGTCAAAGGCTTTGCAGAAGTCCAAGTAGATGACATCCGTCGCCCTTTCCCTGTCCACCGATGCCGTCACTCCATCATAGAAGGCCACCAGATTGGTCAGGCACGATCTGCCCTTGGTGAAGCCATGCTGGCTGTCTCATATCACCTCCTTACCTCGTATATGCCTTAACATAGCTTCTAGGAGGATCTGCTCCATGATCTTCCCAGGCACAGAGGTGAGGCTCACCGGCCTGTAGTTCCCCAGGTCATCCTTTTTCCCTTGCTAAAAAATGGGAGTAAAGTTTCCCTTTTTCCAGTCACCGGGGACATCACCGGGACAGCCTTGATTTTTCAAATATGATGGAGAGCGGCTCAGCAACCAAAGAGCAACTGACGTCATCCACCTGGACTGTCCCACGCAACATCCTGGTCACCAGATTGGATGTGATGGATGGACCACTTGCTGGATGAGGAACTGGCTGCATGGTCACACTCAGAGATATAGCGGTCAATGGCTCAGTGCCCAAGTGGAGACTGGTGACGAGTGGTGTTCCTCGGGGATCAGTGCTGGGACTGGTGCCCTTTAGCGTCTTTGTAGGCGACGCGGACAGTGGGATTGAGCGCACCCTCAGCAAGTTTGCAGATGACACCAAGCTGAGTGGTACAGTTGACAGGCTAGAGGGAAGGGATGCCACTCAGAGGGACCTGGACAGGCCGGGGAGATGAGCCCGTGCCAACCTCATGAAGTTCAGCAAGGCCATGTGCAAGGTCCTGCACCTGGCTGGATCAGACCCTGGGCAACCTGATGATGCTGTGCATGTCCCTGTTCATTGCAGGGGACCTGGAACAGGTGACCTTTAAAAGTCCCTTCCGACTCTGAGGATTCTGTGAGGATTCCATGACAAGAAATTCTTTGCCGCGAGGGTGGTGAGGCACTGGAACAGGTTGCCCAGAGAGGTTGCGGATGCCCCTTCTCTGGAGGCGTTCAAGGCCAGGCTGGATGGGGCTTTGAGCAGCCTGGTTTAGGGGGAGGTGTCCCTGCCTATAGCAGGAGGGTTGGAACTAGGTGGTCATAAAGGTCCCGTCCAACCCAAACCATTCTGTGATTCTGTGATCTGCCTGTCCACTGGGGCCCAGGAGGCTGTGATCCAAAATGCTCAGTGAGGAGTACCTGTGCCCGCACAGGGATGTTGCCTCAGCGCCCCCTGACCTATGCTTGCCCTCAGTGGTGCTGTGTCCATGGGCAGTAGGGCTGAGTGGTATTACCAGCAGTCAGCAGCACTCTTCAGTGTTCAGGTTTTCTTTGTGCTGAAAATATGCTTGATGAGTTCACATAATTCTGAAGTACTACTGAATATGTCTTTCCTTTGGGCTACAGTTCACTATTTCAGGCACCGCGATGTTCAGAAAAGAACTCCTTACCAGAAAAACATTTAGGAGACTTTAGATTATCTCATAATCATAGAATCACAGAATCATAGAATTGCTCAGGTTGGAAAAGTCCTTAAAGATCATCAAGTCCAACCATGACCAAACCATACTACCCTAACTCTAACAACCCTCCGCTAAATCATGTCCCTGAGCACCACATCCAAACGGTTTTTAAACACATCCAGGGATGGTGGCTCAACCACCTCGCTGGGGAGCCTATTCCTGTGCTTAACAACCCTTTCTGTAAAGAAGTTTTTCCTGATATCCAACCTAAATCTCCCCTGGCACAACTTGAGGCCATTCCCCTCATCCTGTCACCTGTCACCAGTGCGAAGAGACCAACCCTGCTCTCGCTGTAAGCACCTTTCAGATACTGGAAGAGAGCAATAAGGTCTCCCCTCAGCCTCCTCTTCCCCAGACTAGGCAGCCCCAGTTCCTTCAGTCGCTCCTCGTAGGCCATATTCTCCAAGCCCTTCCAAGCCTTGTTGCCCTTCTTTGGACCTGCTCCAGCACCTCAATGTCCTTTCAATATTGATGTGCCCAAAACTGAGTACAGTACTCGAGGTGAGGCCTCACCAGAGCTGAGTACAGGGGCAGGATTACTTCCCTAGTCCTGCTCCATCGTGCAGTCTCTTTTTATAGTTGAGCTGCTTCTTTCACATCTGTACAACTTACTTTCCCCTTCATAGTGCAGCATATTGCAACGTCATGTAACAGAAATGTCAACAAAAAACAACCTTACCTTCTGTTGGTATGCTGGCTTCATTAAAGGCATTCAGGTCTGCTTACTAGACCTTATATCATAGGTACCTGTATTTCTGGGTCATGAGAAACTGTTACAGAAGCAGGAGGATTTACACTAAACATCAATTTAAAACTTCAGTTTGCCTTCACCTTGCTATATTAGTGTAACTTCACAGACTAACATTTAAAGGTAATTCAGAAACTCCATGCTGTTTCTGTTTGGTATTATTGGTTTTGTCACTCTTCATGCCACTTCACCAACCCGTGAACATTCCCTTGTATACAGAAGAGCTATTGATATAATGCTTATGCTGTGATTTCATCTCTGTTCTTCTGCTTCTCCTTTTGGGGCTAATGAGGATTTGTATTTGACCTAGTCAATACATTTTCAGGCTCACTTTTCAAAGTAAGATTACACTTCCAGCCTGTAAATCTCAGTGCTCTCTTCTCCTGTGATGGAAGTAAGGCATAAGGAGCCCTTTCACTGTGAGGACTGAAAAGCCTCTGTGGCTCCTATTTCTTTGGGCCATTTCTGTCCTCCCACACATATCTGAGAGGTGGTGATAATACTTGTTAGTTAGTGATAAAATTTCCTCCTTTGCCAAGCTGCTTGTCCAAAATTAGAACTAACCCAAAACTAGACAGTAGCCACAGAGTCAAGCAGAGGTTTAATACCAGAAAATTCATGGAGAGAGGTGCCACATGAGGCAATGCCTGACTGCAGTCTGATCTTCATTCAATTTCTTTATCCATACTGAAGTAAATATAAACCTAATGTATTTTAAGGTAAAAGGTGGCAGTAATTTAGAAAATGAAGTCTGTTATTTCCCATATTATTTTACACACAGTTAGGACTCCTAGATAGTTCAGCTAGCGTTAATACAGACCTTTAGAGATATTTCCTCCACCATGTTAGTCAGCATGAAAGGGTGGATTCAGTGGAAAGGTATTTTGCCTCATCTTGTCATGTCTGTGCAGGAGAGATGGATTTCTCTGCCATTTGTATAGTGGGTATTTTAGGTGTGGTGGTGTTTGGAAGACTTTATCTGAACTTGTAAACTAAGATTTATCAAGCATCTCTATTATCAGTTGTATGTCAAAAACATAAAAATAACAGATAGGGAGTATTTTTTTCATGTCAATTTAGAGGTGGAGCTATATGAGTGTGATGTCTGTTTTCTTTATCTTCATATAAACAACATGAAATTGATGCTTGAGCCAAATCAGAACAGCTTTTCCTAGTCATGCAGTCAAAGTACAGAGATTTTTAGGGTGGGGTTTTTTTTTTTTTTTTTTTTGGCCAAATGATGTGGGGAAAAGTGCATGTAATACTTCCTAATGTTTTTCACTTAAGGTTCTTTGAGTAATACATGTGTACATATGCGTTTATATCAATACTGCATTTAATGGTTTGTTAACAGGGTGGAACATCTAAGCAATTCATGATTTTGAACTAACAAAACAGTCTAAAAATCCTTATTTTTTTTTCCTTGTTGCTTCCCTGTCAGTTATTCCATTAAAATATGGGAATGATCAAGTTTTGTACCAGGCTCAGCACAAGATCCTGGTCAGTTCTGATGGATAAAGTGGATGAAGCTCTTTGCCAAGGGGCATAGACTGACTCACTCTCCCTGCCCTACACTGTGTTCCTTCCAAACCTGGCTTGCTATTACTCTTGAACACAAAAGTCAGTCAAAAGTAAACAAAACAAAGCAAAACATCTGGGTATGTGACCAGCAATAAAATACGGAACAAAACCAATAGGCCAGCCAGTGAGAGCAAGTCCATTTAGTGTCACTGAAATGGGAACCATGCTGAAGTCAAGGCAAGGCATATACAGATTGATAGCAACAAGGATTACAGAATTATAGAATCACAGAACTGCAGACTCATAAAATCATAGAATGTCTTGTGTTGGAAGGGACCTTAAAACCCACTCTGTTCCACCTTCATGCCATGGGCAGATTTCCCCCCCAGCTCAGGCTGCTCAGGGCCCCACCCAACCTGGTCCTCAGCACCTCCAGGTATGGAGCACCCACAGCTCTCTGGGCAGCCTCACCGCTCTCTGAGTGAAAAATTCTAATCTAATTCTAACTTCTAATTGAAATTCTCACTTCTTTTATTTTGAAGCCATTCCCCCTTATCCTGTCGCTATTAAATAGTGTAAAAAGTCAGTCTCCATCCTGATTATAAACTCCCTTTAGGTACTGAAGGACTGTAACAAGATCTCTTTGAAGTATTCTTTTCTCCAAACTGAAGGCCAGATCCCTCAGCCTATCTTTGTATGAGAGGTGCTCCAGTTTTCTGAGCATCTTCATAACCCTCTTCTGGACCTGCTTCAGCAGTTGTACCTCTTTCTTGTGCTGGGGAACTCAGATCTGGTTGCTGTACTCCAGGGTGGGGACTCACGAGCACAGAGCAGAGGGGGATAATCCCCTCTCTCTCCCTGCTGGCCACCCCTCTGTTAGTGCACTCCAGAATAACATTGGTCTTCTGGGCTGCAAGCACACACTGCTGGATCATGTCCAAATTTTCCTCTACCAGGACCCCCAAAATCCTTTTCAGCAGGACTGCTCTCAAGGAGTTCTTCTTCCAGTCTTTATACATATCTGGGATCACCATGAACCAAATGGCCGAATGGCCGAACCAAATGGTTCCAGTGGGCCCACTTCTCAAGCCTGTTTATGTTCCTTTGGATGGTATCCCTTCCTTCTGTCATATCAACTGCACCAGTGAACTTGGCGTTGACTGAAAACTTGCTGGGAGCAGTGAGAACAGCAGTGCAAAATGCATAGCAGTCAAACATAGGAGAGAGGGAGATGAAAAATAAAGTAGACTTCTTGTGACAAAACATGAAAGACTGTTATCAAAGAGAATAATACACCTTTATTTCTTTGTGGTGACACCTCATGTGGACCTTTTGCTCGATCCTTTCTTAAACAATATTTGCTGATATTTACTTACAAGCAAATCAAAACCCAAAACTGATAGTAAGGAAGCAGCAGTGGAAAAATAAATTTATGAGGAATGTGGACAGGTTAAAAACCCCACCCCGCAAACTTTTCTCATCCTGGTTCTGGAGCTGAGACTAGAACCAACAGTCAGGCTGTTGCCATTTCTGCTCCAAAGCAGAAGGAGCTGCCCAGCATGTTCTTCACCATTCGTCCACCACCTGAAGACACTTGTGTAGCTGTGCACAAGGTCTGTCTCATCTGCAAACAGGACCCACATTGTTCTGATGAAGGCAATTGCTAAACAAGGTGTTATCTGCAATTTACAGACTTTATAGTTGACTCTCTGTGCAGCTCACACTTCCTCTGATGGGACTTCTGAAGAAGGCAGTTCTGGGGAAAAAGAAGTATCCTTTTCTTCTAACGGTGTGCTGGACTCTCATGTGTCCCTGACATGCTGAGCACAGTGCTTACTCACCTCCCAGCATCAGGTCTCTGTCTCATCATGGATCGCTGCTCACTGCATTACGGTGCCTCAGGACATAGGGCTGAGAGAAGCTGTGTTCCCCTTCCTATTCCCGGCACTTCCTGGCACCCAGACTCTGGCACCAGCTGAGCCAAGGGCCAGAGGGCAGGTGGGCAGCAGCCAGGAGAGGCATTGGGTCAGCTGGGATGCTGACAGAGGTGACAGTGCTCTGGGCAATCCTCCAGCCCTGCTGGCACAACTGAGCTGTTATTAGAAAGAGTGAGCGCTAACAGCCTGAGTCTCGCTCCAACCCTGTCCTTTCTGCTAATATTTATTAGCTTGCCTATTTCAGTGTTAAAGACACAACATAGCTGAGCTCTGATTCAGATTTCTCAGCAATAACCACCCAAAAACATAACATTTCCCCTCCCAAGGTAGACAGACGTATGTGGGACTTCTTTGTCCCTGATGGAAACAGGGAAGGCAACAAAGAAGCTATCCTGGCTGCATTCCCATCTTTCCTTCTCCTCTTCCTATGAAAACAAGGCTGGTAACACTTCCTGTCGTGCCCTACCTGAGGTCACCGCTCTCCTCAGATGCACCGCTCTCCTTGCCAGAGCACCCCATGCCCTGTTCACACCAGCAAGATTGCCATGTATGTAGAACGGTATGGGACCCTACAGCAATGGTTTTCATTAGGAGGGTCTCCTGTCTTATTATCCCAGCTTGCAGCACTCAAGCTTGCTCAGTCTGTAGGCACTCTGGCTGGTTTGTCCCATGCAGCTAATAGTGATGCTCTTGACACAGCATATCCTAGTCTAGTGGTGTTCCTCAACGGTCGGTACTGGGACCAGTCCTGTTTTATATCTTTATTAATGATCTGGACAAGGGGACAGAGTGCACTCTCAGTGTGTTTGCAGATGACACCAAGCTGGGAGGAAGTATCGATCTGCCTGATGAAAGAAAGGCCCTACTGAGGGATCTGAACAGGCTGGATAACCGGGCTGAGGTTAGTTGTGTGAGGTTCAACATGAGCAAGTGCCAGGGCCTGCACTTTGGTCACAACAACTCAACGCAATGCTACAGGCTTGGAGCAGAGTGACTGGAAGGCTCTGTGGTAGAAAAGGATCTGGAGTATTAGTTGACAGCTGGCTAAACATGAGCCAGCAGTGTGCCCATGTCTCGCTCCAATTTATAGGAGGGAGATGAGGTTCTTTGAAGTATGTATACCCGGCGTGAGATTAAGAAACAAGGGTTCAAATGTTCATTTGACCAGTTTATTGCAAATCTTAATCAGGGAGATGGGGAAGGGGAGGACAGACACTATTACAAATTAGGGTGACGGGGAAGGGAAGGTGGGCGATAGAAAAGATAGGAAAGAAGCAAGAATTGCATGAAGTGGGGATAGTCACCACCAGGATCCAGCAGAGGTCCCATTGTGTGCCGTTCCGATGGTCTGAGGCAAAAGCACAGAGGGAGAGCAGCAGCAGCATGGCCAGTGTTAGGCAGCAAGAAGGTGCAGGTACCAGGTAGGTCCAGGAAGAAGCCGCAGGGTAAGTCCAGGAGGATGCAGCAGATCTCCAGTAGCAGGCCCAGGAGAGTCTGTCAGCATACAGGCATTCCGTAGTGAGGGATCTGATGGCAGACACATTTCTTCTTCATGCAGGCATCACTTTGTGAGACAGCAGCATGGCTGGCCTTAGGCAGTAAGCAGGTAGAGGGCAGAGCAAGTCCAGGAGGGAGAGAGGCAGATCATGAGGCTTCTCATGTTAGAAAACCTTCTTCTTCTTCATGAGGAATCTGTTGTCAGAAATCCAGTTTCATGGTCGTAGGTCCCCTTTTTGTCCTCCTTCTTCTCCTGCCTAAGTGACATCCCTGGGTGCTTGGGTAAGTGTCATGTGAGTACCCCCTGAGATGGCTATCTCCCTCGAGATAAGTCCACACAAAAGACTGCTTCCTGGCCATTAATCTGCAGTTTATCTCTCTAGTTGCCCCTGGCCTTGTCCATCTGTGTCCCTCAGGCAAAGGATTTCTCAACCTTTGCCCAGGACTTGCCTGGTGGCCAAGAAGGCCAGTGGCATCCTGGCTTCTATTAAAAGTAGCTTTGCCAGCAGAAGCAGGGAGGTGATCATCCCATAGAGCTGGAAGTCCCATTCCTACACTATCTCACTGACATGCTGAAGAGACACAGAGAATTGCAGTATCTTTCTTGGTAATCAGCTGCATGCAGTGAGGCTGGTAACTCTTTTCTAGCAAGTGTGTACTTCTCATTCACTGCCAGTGTCAGCTAAGGGCTTTGGTGATAGAGGACAGCAATATCTACAGAAGCACTGAGCTTGCTTAATCAGAGAGGAGAAGAGTTTCTGAAAGAAGGAAACAATATTTGAGCATGTGGGTAGTTGAGCAGGCTGCCACCATCAAACTTGAGCATTTCAGGGCTTTCCCAAGGCAGCACAGCCTATCAAAGAAGCCCCGAACAGATATGGTTGGAAGTGAGCACCTGCTCTGGATGACTGTCCTAAGCACAGTGACTGCACAGAGTAGCATCAGCAGCAGTGACCTATAGAGACAAAAGGGAGCAGGGAATCTGGGGTAAGAGTGAGGACGAAGGGAGCCTGCCAGCTAAATGTTGGTCAATGTGGGAAGTCAGACCAAAACATCAAAGATGAAATAGTGATAATTAGAAGTATATTGGGAAAAAGAGGTGGGGAGTAAGATAGGGATTATCAGGAAAGAGGGCAGAAAAGATTTTACTGATTTGAAGATAAAATGGACATCCTGACATTAGTGGAAGTATGTCAGAGGAGGAACTCAAAGTATAGAATAAAATGCACCTGGAAAACGAGGCATTTTAGAATTACACGGGCAGTTTTCATGTCAATATAAAAAATGCTGTTTGTCACCAGAATAGTTTTCCTGTTGCATGAGAATGGTTTGCTGGATGCCATATCATGAGGGTCTTAGCATGCTGCAAGCTGCACAGAAGAACTGAACTGTGGAAGAAAGGGCAGCATTGATGGACAGCTCTGGAACAACCCACAGGCGAATACAGGATGCCTGTAAGGAGCCGTTTATGGATGATGGCATTCATACAGCAGCCATACAATCCCACCAGTATATAATGTATGTATGTAACTAGTTCATATGCCCTACTGCACAGGTACAGATGGTTGCAAGGAACTGATCCCGCATGCTTACAGATAATGTTTGTTACAGCATTGGTCATACCCATTCTGTAAAAGGTGGAGCACAGACTAATTCTCCTTTTTGTTTTTCTCCTTGAATTGTAGAAGAAAATGGACCACGCCTACTTGTGGTAGCAGAACAAGCTAAGATCTTCTCTCAGCGGGGCGGCAATGTCACACTGCCTTGTAAATTCTACCATGAACACACATCAACAGCTGGCTCAGGAACCCACAAAATCCGGGTCAAGTGGACCAAACTCACCTCAGATTACCTCAAAGAAGTGGACGTCTTTGTCGCGATGGGACACCACAGAAAGAGCTACGGAAAGTATCAGGGCAGAGTGTTTCTGAGGGAAAGCAGTGAGAACGATGCCTCTCTTATAATCATGAATATAATGCTGGAGGATTATGGGAGATACAAGTGCGAAGTTATTGAAGGATTAGAGGACGACACAGCAGTGGTAGCTCTGAATTTGGAAGGTAGGTAACGCCTGAATTATACTTAAAATTAGATTTGCACAGCGTTAAGGAATACCTGCTTTTCCTCCTCATACTGCTGGTATTGTGCGATAACAGCGATAGCAGCCAACTGAGAAGTGGGATTCATTGCGCCCTGGGGATCTTGGCCTGTCTCTAGCAGCTATCATAAATTAGAAGAACATTAGGACTTTTATAACTTACACTAGCCCACGGCATAGTCTGCTCCCAGTGAGCCCCATTGCAAAGGGAGCCAAAAAAGAATGACCAAACACAGTATGAAAGACTCCATATGTTTTTAATTTGGTCCCTTCGTTCTACAGGAATTGCTGTGTGTTTTTTGCAGTAGACTTAGTCAAAATTATATTAAGCATTCTCCTAAAAGCCATTTTGCAGAACTTTGGGACATTTTAGATTATCAAGATAAAAATCTTCCTACAAACAGGGAAAGTCGCCAAGTAATTTTACAGAGACAATAGCTTTGTTTATTTCAAGCCTTATAATTACATGAAGTAAATCTCTATATTGCCTGCCAAGACAACTCCTACACGTGGGCTCTAGTAGTCATTTCCTTCAGCAATTTTTTTTTGGAAACAACACGGTAGAAAGCATTAGTAAAATTATTGAAGTGGATTTTAAAAGAATAAAATATTTATCTTTATGAAATTCAGATTAATTTTATGAGATATGATGCATGTAAATCAGCATCTGGCCTTTTACCCAGAGCCCTGTACTATTCTCAACTATAAACTAAGAGTTGCATGAAGATATCTCTCTGTCCCTTTACATTTATACCTGCCAGCAAGTGTGTTTCAGGAGGAACTTTGCAGAAGTCACATTATCTGTTAGGTTGGGGGGGGGGGGAAGAGAGGGGAAGAGGGGAAAGAAGAAGAAAAATGGAAAAGAAAATTTAAAAAAAGAAAAAGTCACCTCACAATAAAACTGCAAATGCAGCTATTGACCTTACCATGTACTGCAGATCAGACCCAGGCAGCACCTGTCTGACCTCAGCATGCCTCACCTCCCCTTATGATATTTTGCAGGCTGTCCTGGAGCTCGTTCCTGGGTTGCAAGGTGGGATGTAGAATTGCTCAATAATCCTGCAAAATCGCATGTGATAATAGTCTTCTGACAGGCTCCATATGTCCTAAGTACATGCCTCTGCCAGGCTTAGAGCTTGTCCAGATAAGTAACTGTACCACTTGATCCCAAATACTGATATTTCCCAGCATTTCATGATATTATGACAATTTTTCTAGTGTAAAATGATCAGAGGCAGCATAAACTCTTCATCACGCTGCTCATCTGGACCGGGTACCCTTCTGGCGCCACTAGCATTGTGCCTTTGAAGTAAATGCTCATTAGCTTTCTGCTTTTAGAAGCAACGAGGACATCCCAGGACAAACACTTGCGGCTGCGACAGGAGAGTTTGGGGAAGGGGAGATGACTAACAGCTGCATAACAGTGGGAAACGTTGCCTGGAGCTTGGTACAAATCATTGAGCACATGCAGAGACTAATATTTGGAAGGCAATATTGAATTGATATTAGAATAAGAAGACAACGAGAAATGTTTTTTGTTAACCACATGCAATAGTTACATGGTTTTTGACAGTGCCCAGAACTAAGGGCTGAATGCACGGATGGACTAGTGAGCAATATGAGGTTGCTCAGGTAGACATCTACACGTCCTTAACAGAGCTTGAACACAGTGAGGCTTCTCAGCCCCAACACTCCTGAAAATTGCTGCTCCAAGGACAACACACAGAAGTTAGTCAGCAGTATGCACTGAAGAAACACGTCTCTTAAACACCACCGCAAAAAGGAGATCTTTCTTTTCTACCTTGCCTGTTTAGTGATAGAGCACCAGCTTACTGTATAGAACATCTAGATTCTACTTCCTGACAGACACCTTCAGCCTGCTGCTGTTTCTCTAAGCAGTGTCTGCCTTTGAAGTATGCCAACTCCAGTCCATCCTCTCCAGCACCACCACTCCTTCCTGTTTCCCTTCCTTGAATTCAAAATAAAGAAATTCATTGGATAGGAGAATAAAGTATAATATGTCTTTAACAAGACTGTTCCAATCTCTGATCAAAGGAAAGTTTACGCATTTTAACATATGGAGCAGTGTTTTGTTTTAATGACTTTTGTCAGTCAAGGGTGTCAAGCTGTTCATATCTGACATTACAAAGTGAAGTTTCCCAGGGAGTTGGAAAATAATCATTTGTGAAACCTCATGGTAAAAGCTAACCTTTCAAGAAGTGAGATAAGACTATTGAGTGTGTTGATTTAGAATAGAACAACTTAGTTCCAACTAGGGTAACTAAATCCAGTGATTCTGGGTCTAAGTTTCACAGAAGATTCATTCTAAAACCAGAACTACTAAAGTGCACTTATATTTACAGTGGATATGCAGACATAAGTAGTTGATGGAGTGTATTCATCTCTTCCTATGCCTCTGCACTCATCCTGTCATCTCATCTGTGACTTTATTCAGAGTTCACTTTTATTGCTGTTCCGTGCATTTGTGCAGTGCAGATCAGGATGAGTTTAAAAAATCAGTCTCTTTGGATAAAAGTAAAAATGCTACTCCACACTAAAATTCTGCATCTGCTACATGTAATAAGGTTTATCTCACAGTAGGAAGGATTTGCATCAGTAGCATAATGTCCTGAGACAGTGGCCCTAAGGATGTTAAATGGCAGCAAGACAAAACCATTTATACCCAGGAATGCCTGCTAGCAGTACAAAACAACTGATCGCTCCAGTGTGAGTTCAGTGTACGAATGGCATAGATTTGCCTGAGCAAAATCATATTAATTTATCAATATGAAAATAGTTGACCTCTACCTCAGTGGACCTTTTATCTTCCCTGAAGGTGGTAGCGTTATATTCTTGTTAGACTTAAAGGCCTCCTATTAAATAAGCTACGCATAATAACTGGGTATTTTTTTTATTTTTTAAAGGCGGAATTAGGCTCAGTTACATATCTTACACATTTTTTGCATGTTCTCTTTGCTACTATGGAAGTGAAGAACTGTGCCAGTCTTACCCTCCTTCCTTCTTCCTCCCTTCCTCTCTTCTTTCCCTCCCTCCCTCCCTTCCTCCCTCCCTTCCTCCCTCCCTTCTTTTCTTTCTTTCTTTCTTCTTCC
>JACDJE010000331.1:438784-586880 GCA_016647715.1 Pavo muticus
TTCTTCTTCCCTCCCTCCCTCCCTTCCTTTCTTTCCTTCTTTCCGTCTTTCTGTCTTTCAAAAACTCTTTAGCCTTGTCATCATTATCATCTCACATTTGCCCTTAAATTCAGAATCTTAGTATGGGACTGTTGGGCTGGGCATGGTGGCTGGAAGAAGTGGCAGGAACTGTAGGTAGTGGGGGTTATATTTTATACTGACCTTGTCACCAAAGCCATTTTCTCGCTGAACAGGCCATGCCATGCCATGTTCCTGTACATAAAATAAGTTAAATATAAATATAAAAATAAAGTTATTAACTTTGCATTCTTTTACAGATGTCACGAGAGTCAAAAGCTTAACATATTAAAAGGATCCCTGTGGTAGATAGATACAGTTGCCTGAGTCATAAGCAAAGAAAGAATTCTCAGCTTACATTAAATTTTCGTTATGTTGGCATTTTACTCTTCTGCACTACATTTTATGTTCATGCTTTACTGTTTTCCCATCTTACAAGCACAATGCACTGCAGTGAATCTCCCCGTGCCAGGTTTATCTGCTTTGGTATTCCAGGCAGGTGAAGCCTCCAGCAGTGCCCGTTGCTCACACTGCTCCAGCACAGGTTATGTGCACTGTTTCTTCATGGCACTTCATGGGCCAGGTGGCAGAGAAAGTGGAACAGTGCTAGGCTGCCAAAGGCAGCCTTGCAGTACAGTCTATAAAATAAGTATTTTATACATTCAACAGTACCAGAAATATGCAGATCTAGATAAAGCTATTGAAAGTATCTGTAGATTGTGCTTCTCACTTAGAGGCGGCCCTTAGATGGCTCCACATGAACCCAAAACCAGCAGGTTTTGTGACCTTGCTTGGAGGTTCATTAGCTTCCAAGATAGAGTGAGAAGAAGATCCAGCTTCTTTTTCAAAAACAGACCTTATAGTTCAAAAACAGAGCAAATAAATCCAAAAGGTCCAAAGAAATAAGTTCTTCCAGATTGTCCCAGTAATCATTTATAATCTAGTCTTCTAATTAGATTTAGCCTAATGATATCTTACCTATTTCTTCTACGTGCTGCTGTTACTCAGCACTCATACACCAGAAGCTATTTAAAATATTCTCTGCATGACAATTTGTTGATCTGTCTACTGTAAAACTGATCATATAAGGCATGCTATTTGTGAGCGCTTAGAAGACAACAAGTTTTTTTTGTAATAGACAATAGCAGTTTTGCAAGAGTAAATCATGTTGGTCCAATGTAATTCCTTCTGTGTCAGGGTAACAGCTGTTTACAAACGCACTGTTTCCAGTGTGAGAAATGGCACTTCAACGATACAGTGAAGTAAAAAACAGAGAAACAAAAATTTATCTGGAAACAGTGACTTGAAAGGAAGATGCTAAAAGACTTAGGACTCATTAGCTCTAGGAGAACAGAGAAAAACAAGTCTTCAAATTTTGATAAGAGCTGTAGGAGTATAAGGGAATAGTCTGCCTTGGGCCAGGCAAGTCTGGTTTGTATGCCTGTATTGGTCAGAAACAAGCAGTCGCAGTGACAGCTTGGTTATGGGGCACTGTGGATGGATGGCCCCAGATTCAGGTGGAAGATGCTACATGGCAGCCCACCCAGGCAGCCTGTGCTGAATAATCAGACAAGTGGAGAAATGGAGGTGGAATCTGAAGGAAAATTAGAGACTTACAACTTACTAATCACAGAATCTTAGAAATCCAACACGGAAAATTTTGCCTTCAAATGTATGAACCTGCCAATGTAAAACTGTATCCTGCAGTACAGCATATAGCAAACCCTTTAACTAGTGTTTACACTGGCTACATGAGAAACTGCTTTTCTGTTTAGGCTAGAACTCGAGGAAGCCAATTTCTTTACTCTGGCTGTAAAAAGTCCTATTTTTTTTCCATGTGTTAACAGAAATTTTCTTTTTTCTGTAAATGCTCTTAAAATTGCTAATTGCTCATGGTGCTAGCTTAATAGACATCCATAAATTGTTACAGGAATTGAGCTTTCTGGCTTTATTTACTCATCTTGTTGTCTTGGATAACCATTACAGCTCCTTGCGTTGTGAATGTACCTGCAGTGACTACGTAACCATAAAGTACTTGTATTGAGTGTTAGGGATTACCTGCATGTAAGGACATACATGTATTAAGTCTTGTCCAATCCTTAACAGATCAGATCAGAACTGAGCTCTGCTTCTCTGATTATTCTCCACTTATTTTCATTAACTGAACATTTGATTCTCATAAGCCAGATATAAATTCTCTCTCTCTCAGAAAAAAAAAAAAAGAATTTTCCTTTATCAGGGTAAAAGGTAGCAGTAAACACTTCCACATAAAAGCATTTATGATGTTGCTTTCCAAGACAGTTTCTCTTGTCCCCCTCTCTCCCTTCTCTTGGATTCTTTTTTATATGTTATACTTCCACATCTTATCTTCTGTTTTGATACAAATCCTGGTTTCCATTATTTTTAGGACAATGGTTGCATACCTACAGGTGCACACAGCAAGCCTTTCAGTGATAGATTACTCTCCAGTGAACCAGCGTTTCTCAGGTTCTTCCTGAGCAGCAGGTTGTCCTTCCCTGGGGACAGGCTCACTTTCAGAGAACTGCAAGTTTGGGAGTCTATGCTGTAGGTTAATATTCCTCACTCAGGCTCCACTAGAGTCTCAGCAGCTTCCCTGGGACAAGGAGCTGGACCACCAAGATCAGGCTAAAGCCCTCAGTCTTCCAGCAACAGGGAGAGGGAACTGCAGTTCTCTGGGTTTTAAACAGGCTCCCATCAATCCTCTGCCTACACAGACACCGTTTTTGGTAGATTGCTAGAAGTGCCTGATTGCACATGGGTGCCATTGCTGTGAAGCCTGCCAGCAAGACATGCTACAGAAAACATGGAGGGATTAACAACTTTTGTTCACACTCAGCTAGAGTGAAATCCAGACATAAGAGGCTACAGCCAGTGTTTGGAAGAGGAAGACAATTCTTTCCCTGTGGAAAACATCCTGGAGCCTTCATGTGACCAAAAAAAAAAAATTAATTTCTGGCCATTTGAGGCTGGGTGTTCTCTTCCTCCATTTCCTAAACTCACTTTGTTAACATTTGAAAATATGTGTTTTGTCTGGTGGCAAAACACAGCATTGGATTCAGGAGTTTTGAGTCAGCCTTTTGTTTGGGAACAGAGTCAAGCCTCCAGACAGCTTTTGTCCATTCAGGAACAGATGGGATGGATTATCTTTTGATGGGCTGTAAGATCCAAGACTGAAGAAGATGCTGTGCAATTAACTGAAGTTCAGAACTTCTGCACTGTACCAAAAGAAAGACAAATAGTTAGACTAGCTATTAATTCAGTGTTAGGTTTAATAGGAAATTGAAGGGGAAAGAATAATATGAGCAAAGATGCAAGATAATGCAAAGCTACACAAAACACATATCCAGTCAGTTCTGCTATACAAAATCACCAATGGCCACCCCCATCTGCAGGGTGAAATTAGTGTTAATCAGTTGCAGACGTGTACTGCAGATGAACTCAAACAGGAATCAGCTTCTATGCAATCTTGTAGCTCAAAGCTAATATTACAATTTTCTGCATATTTATGTTATTAAAACATTATGTCTCAAACTGTCAAACTCAAGTACATTGGAAACAAATTAACATATATATTTAATGATCTAAAAAAAGTGATTTTGGAAACCTTAAGGGATCAAATCTGTCTGAGCGGTTTCTGGTGAAGTGTTTCTCAGTCTTTAAAATAATTTAAGTTTAGCTCTTCAGTTTCTCATGTCCACCTCTGGAACAGAAAGTAATGAAATAGCTACAGCTACATGTTTGTTAAGTTATAGTTAGCAGCACTCGATGTGTTACATTTCATTCATGCTTTATAGTTCAGGACAACTAATAACTAAAAAACCCTTTAAGAAAGAATTTACAAAAGGGAAGAAGGTCAGCAGAATCTCTAGTTAATTGCTGAGGGAGAACAAAATCTTGTTTATTATTTCCTTGCCAAGTTTACGTTTGTATGCTTTATTTTCTTGGACCAAGTCACTGAGGTCTAGTAATAACAAAGATTTTATTTAACAAAAATAACAGTACTTGGATGATAAATGAGTGAGGGAGAGGATGAAAAGAAAGGGAATGTTAAGATACCAGTGGAATAGACACCAAAGTGGACTGACTGCTCAAGAAGAAGAATGACTTCATTCCATGCTGACTGTCTTGCATGACTGTAATATAATTTCAGTATCCTATGCTCCGTACATTGCCCTGGAGACAAGGAACTTCTTACAGGGAGAATTCATCAGCAGGGAGAAAATACAGAGAAAGATGGATGTCTGTACTGGCTTAACGTTTTTCGCTTGTTCCGTAGTGTGTTATCTTGTCTTCAGCCTCTCGGCATCCCACAGCAACTAGTTCTGCAGAGATGCTTGAGAATAAACTCTGTGAGCTGGATCTTCTCAGATGCCGTTTTATTTCAGCTTATTATGAAGACTGGGCTGAAGCCAACCATAAAATTTAGATCTGGGTTAAGTTTCTAAACCCTGCCAAAGTTACAGTGGACTGATCCAAACTTTTGTTTTATGTCTCTCTCTTCTTTGTACAGTCTTTTATCAGAGCCACATGAGGAGGTGGTTCTTCAGCATTTTATTCAACATCTTTTATGCTTTGAAATGCAATTTTTAACAACAGATATTTTTCACAGAATCTCAGAATTGTAAGGGTTGGAAAGGGACCTCTGGAGATCATCGAGTCCAACCCCCTGCTAAAGCAGGCTCTCTGTAGCAGACCACATAGGAAAGGGTCCAGATGGGTCTTGAGTATCACCAGAGGAGACTCCACAACCTCTCTGAGCAGCCTGTTCCTGTGCCCTTTCACTCTCACAGTGAGAATTTATGAAACAAATATACAGTGGAAAGATCTGTGGAATAAAGGTGATGACTGTGAATGTTGCTGCTGAAACAGCTCAGGAGTTGTTCCCCATTTACTCTCTCCACTTGGATGTTCCCTGTCCCAGGATCTCTCTACCCTACCTTTCTGCAGCTGCTGGCCACTGATAAGAAGCAAGGCTCATCAGCTTTCATTGAGGACATCTGTCTCACGCTAAAGAAATCCTGTTCCCTGGTGCTCTCTCTGAGGAGTTTTTCCTTTATGAGTGGTGATAAACTGCCAAAAAGCAGCTGGGGTGTATCATAAATGTCTCCCTAAAACCACACACAATTTCATGGAAATTTTAAGGGAAGGGCAGATGTAGTACTTTAGGGACATGGTTTAGTGGGCAGTGTTGGTGGTAGGTGGACAGTAGGCCTACGTGATCTTAGAAGGTGGCAGTGTTGGTGGTAGGTGGACAGTGGCCTACATGATCTTAGAGGTCTTTTCCAACCTTAATGATTCTGTGATTTTATGATTCTAACACATCATGGAGTTAACCTTTATTTCTCCTTCTAACGACTGTAAATGCTGCTTCTCCTTCTGTTCTTTCAGTGTTGAAGACTCAAAACCCCTTCTAGTGGTGGTGACCCCCCAGCTCACCTCTTTCTGCCATTTCAGGTGTTGTATTCCCCTATTCTCCACGTCTGGGTCGTTACAACCTAAACTTCCATGAGGCTCAGCAAGCCTGCCTGGACCAGGATTCCATCATTGCCTCCTTCGACCAGCTCTATGAGGCCTGGAGGTCAGGGCTGGACTGGTGCAATGCCGGCTGGCTCAGCGATGGCTCAGTACAGTACCCCATCACCAACCCCAGGGAGCCCTGCGGGGGGAAGAATACGGTGCCCGGTGTCCGAAACTATGGCTTCTGGGATAAAGAGAAGAGCCGATATGATGTTTTCTGTTTTACTTCAAACTTCAATGGTAAGAACCTGGTTTGCATTTACCTTGCAAGGGGCTTTTTCCACGCTTTGAAAAGAAAGAGATGTCAACAGCACCAGAGGGCAGTAGATGGCACTTGGCTGGCCAAAGTTTATGTTAGCTTTGGTAAACGTTACTGACGGATTTAAAAAGACATGTAACCGTAGTAATGGTGGCTGTGCCATGTGTTCGTGCAGATTATTTTCAGAACTTGGAGCTAATGTTAGTAGTGCTTTCTTAGATCTCCAATTTCACCCCACTAAACATGCCTTTTTAATTTTTATTTCCGTTAAAATGGTGAATAAACTAGCAATTTCTTTAGTTGAGATTTCCCATTGAATTCAGTTATAATTGTGTTTTACAACATCAGTGTCACCAAAATAAAATTCTGAGTACCACTTCATCTCTGCTGTTGCCTCAAGCAGCTCCAGCTCATACAACAAGTCTAATATGACAAATATTTCCTTATCAGCAAAGTTTTTTCTAGCTTATATAACTAATAATTCAGATTTCTAATCTTAGCATGCTGTCAAAACTGAGACATTTCCTCTTACTCTGAGCTTGGTCTGCCCTAAAGCTTATTCCAGTGACTGCAAATTTTCAGCTCTTAGTAGATTTTACTTTAGGTATGAAATGAGCTGGTCTGTTGATCTCAGATTGTTATCATTAAAGGTTTAATCTAATGGCTGGAAAGGATTTACAAAGCATGGCTGTGAATGAGAGGAGCACTGCAAGTAAAAGGTACAAAAGGAGCCTACAGCCCTCTATAGCTTCGTGCTCACGGGTAGTTCACTTCACACGTGTTTGGCGTTCAGCCCAACCAGACCAAGGAGCACAGCCCTTTTTGTTTATACTCAGATTGCTTATCCTCAGTGAAGCATTTTTGCCCTACAGCATACATAAAAATAAACATAAGCCTTGTTCTCAGATGATATGCTTTAATGCTAGGCCTGTCCCACCCTCTCAAAAAGAAAAAAAACCAACAAATTCTCAAACTAATAATAATATAAAAAATCAGGTGGGACGCAGTCAGAAATAAATGCTTGTGTGATTTTTATCATGCTACATAATTCCGTGAAATGTTGGCTCATTTTTCTCTTGTTCCATTTAAGCAAGGCAAAATCCTATATGAGCTCATCATATGCTCATTTAAATCTGGAGAAAAAAAAATAGCACTGACGATTAAAATAAAGGAAAAAATTAAAATTGATAGCTGCACTATTTAAAGTGCTGACAGCATAAACTCTTGAGTTCACTGGTCACTAAAGGCCACCATTGTCCACACTACCAGCTGGACGGTATCTTTCAAGGACAGAGAAAAAAAACATTTCTGAAAAAAAAAATAAAAAAGAAGGAAGTACTGACAGACAAATACTGTCTGTACACTGATACTGCAAGAGAAAGCAGGAGGAAGAGGAATGAGGCAAGATGAGAATATGGTTTAGAGAAGGCAGAGAAGTGAAAGAGAAGGCAGTGGTATTGATCTCATGCTTGGTGAGTCTGGTAAAATGATGTGCGAGACAGAATACCACACAGCAACACTGTGATGTGAAGAGTGGAGTACCACTTTACCCAGGTCCCTTCAGCTCACCTCCATATACGTCTCTCGAGGCGACGTATCCTCCTGTGTCCCTTCTATGTTCTCCACTGTTCATATTCCAAGCACACTGTCGCCTAATACAACAGCACACCTAAACATCCACAATAATCCCAGAAATGCCCTCAGAATGCCAGCATCTTATTTGCAGCTTAACACCTAGGACAGCTTATGTGTGCTTAACAATGTCATTAGTGTTCCCACTGTAAAAGGAAAAATCTTATAATAACCTGGTTTGCCACCAGGTTGCAACTGCCAGAGATAGTGGCTTTGGGCACAGACCTATTTCTGCAACACCCAATATTGATTCTCTCAGCTCAGCAGCAGCCAAGGAAAATGAGAAGTGGTCAGGACACCAGTAGTGGCAATGACGGCTGGAGTCTCTTGATGGTCTAAAACAGAGAAGCCTTCAGCTCAGTGTGAGGGAGCTGGAAACACCCCAGCGGCCTCAGGATCACAGGCATGCAATGCTAGCTTGAAAAAAAGCACAGCTCAAAGAGTGTCAGTTGTGTGAGCTGCTGTGAGAAACCGGGGGGCATGAGGTTTAGTTTGGGTTCTTTCTAGAGAAAGACATCCCTAAGTACCTTATGATCTCAGGGGAGATGGAAAAAAAAAAAGGCTCAGTTTTAAGTAGTTGAGGCTTAGTTTTAACCTGGAGAATGAAGGTAAGTAATTGTTCAGATATTAAGGTGAAAAATGGAAACGTAATCATCAATGCAGTTAGTTCCAATCCAGATTCAGTGTTTTCACTCAGGATCTAGGGGACCTCTCTTTGGTGAACAACAAGAAGTACTTTCATTCTGTTAGCAAAGAATTATGTACTCAATCCTCTTAACTGCACAGGAAGATTGTTTCAGCAAAGTTCTTCTGCAGTACAATATACAATACTCATTACTTTACAGAATTACCCTCTACGGTGTCTTTTCGTGGAGTAGTTTAAGTGCATTACTTGAGCATTTTGTTCTGCCCATATAACTCCTTCCTTCGGTTGGTTCATAGAGGAACTTTTTGTCTTCTGTGGCTGTGCAGGCAAAGCCAGAAATCCCAAAAGGTAATGCATGCTTTTTGAAAACAGTAGTACAAGTAATTTCTTGGTTTATAAGAATATACAGCAATGAAATTCATAAAACTGTGCAAAAACTAATATTAACATAACCCCACCAACATGCTTACTATTCAGAGCTCAAAAATCAGACAGCAAGGCTGTGCAAGAAAAATGTAACTTGGTCACCATTCGTATAAACATTGCAGAAGAAATTTATGTCCCACAAACCCCACATGGCATGGGGCAAAGAACATGTAGTAATATAGCTGAAGGGTTATTCCTTGCCTAATGTCAAAGGCTTTCTGGAGGGGGCAGTGAGTCGCTCAATAAATAAATAAATGGGAATCCCTAACTCTGAGAAGCGTTAGGCAAAGTTAAATCACAGAATCACAGAGTTGTAGGGATTGGAAGAGATCACTGAGTCCAACCCCGGTTGCATGGGAAGGTGTCCAGGAGGGTTCCTCTAAAACTGAACAAAAAAAGATGTTTAAATACTGCTTGTATCACACTTCTAGCTCATTAATGTGCATTTTGTTATGTACTTTACGCACCGAACTGCAATGCATAATTGATTTGTTATCACGTCTAGCAAAATTGAATAAAATTATCTTACATTAACAAAATTAAAATACAGAGAATAAATTTTAGGGATCTTCTGAGAGTGCAGCTGCTTATTTCAGTTATGCACATGATAAGCTGACCGCCACCATTTAAAGCAGTAGAAGATCTTTTCCAAATAATGCACGCTGACTGTTCATTTGACCACTGATAAATAGAGTATTTGAACATGTAGCCATTTCTCCAAAAGGGGAAACAAAGCTACCTAAAGGAAAATGATGTGCTCTTTCTGAAAAGCGGGGACTTCTGAGGCAGTGGCGTCTGGGGGGAATGGAAGAGGATTTTCAAAAATCCTACCCACATACTTAATGTAGCAGTTTAAATGCAGTTACCTGAGTTGAACATTGATTTCAACATTTGTATCATTATCTTATTTTTGAAGGAATGAAAAATGTCTCCTCACCATTTTTACACATTTTGAAGAGCAACAGCCTCACTCAGCTGGCTGCTGTGGCTGTGAGATACACTGAGCTGAGTCTGTGGAGCTGATGATAGTTCTACATCTTTGTGCTGCATGCTGAGAATGCCTCTCATTGCCATTTGAGGTGTGCTCTCTCCTTGATAAAACAATTTAATTCCCTGAGCACATGGGCAAGAGCCCTCCCTGTCAGGCACTGTGTTGACTCTCACACAGAACATATCGGGTGGGATGGTACTACCTTCCAGTACCGCTAAGCATGATGTCCCACTTCCTCTGCACCCAGCTTAGACAGAAAAACTTTGCCTTGAAATACCCAATTTAGAGCTGAGGTTGGAAAAAATCTCCACTGGCAGTGCATCTGTCACACTCCTGCAGTCACAAGGTGTGGGTATTTAAGTCAAGTGCTAAAATTTTGCTCTTTAAACTGCTCCGTTACAAGCAAAACCTTAAAATAGCTGTTATAAGTGGGGTTCTGTTAGGTTTGCATAAACTCCTGCCCCTTGATTTGGAGTGAAAAGTCAATCTAAGCACACTCATTCTCTATAGGAATGACCTAGCTCCCAAACATTAATTACAGACAGGATTAACGCTTCTCCCTCCTTCCACGTGAATTAATGAGAACTAAGATTGAGCATTTTAGGAGCACTTCTAACCGACTGGCAGGGGAAAACCAGTAAATCTGCACCAAGTCTATTCACAGTCTTTTGTTTAATCGGACATTCTGCGCTCATGTCCCACTCGCATGGGGTTTGATGTTAAATTCTCCCATTTAGGGAAGGGGCAGAGTGTAGGAGTTTTTATTATTGATGTCATATGTCAAAAGCCTGACCTTAATGCAAATCCCAAGGAAATTACATTCCACTGACATATGGTTTGAAGAGCAACTAATAAGCTAGGTGAAGTTTACATACTATCAGTCCAAATCCCTGTTCCCTTTAGTCTGAAATCCCATTTGCTTTTGGGAAACCTCTTAAAAACCTAGTAAGAACAGGGTTCCACTTAATAAACATTCTTTTCAGCAACAGCCTGTAAATGCTGCCAACTTGCTGCACTGGAATCAATGCATTTTACGGAGGGTCAATTATCCACTCTACTCCGGTGAAAATACTGTAGATACTGCCTCTGACAACAGTGAAATTGTTTAAAAGGTTCTTCTCCGCAATATAAGTGCCTTTTTTTTTTAATGATTCCCATCATAGTATAAAATTTCAAACCTTCACACAAAGCTAATTCAATTATCTTTATATTTTCACCCGACCTGACATTTCTTCACTTCAAAAAACCTCTCTGTTTTTTTTGCTGGGATTTAGACATAACTCATTCTCCTTCCTGCTGCTTTTTCTTCACCAAGAAAGTAATCTGTGCAGAATCTGTTCTGTGTGTTTGACTGTTGTTATTTATGAGGAAGAAAATGGATATTTTGCTGGAGTACATTTTTAATTAAGAAGCAGACAGTGTGCTTGCCCCACATGAATAAATGGATTTGTTTTTTCAGACAACTTGCCCCTTTCATAGAGCAGTAAGATTGAAAATGTTGTGAACTTACTAGGAAATTTGATAAATAAGTTTAGTGAGTGAAAGGCTTATGATAAAAGTTATATTGTCTTGATAAGTGAAATTAATGTTAGTATTATTGCTAGTTGTGGATTGGTACAGAGGAGTTTTCGAGCACTACTTGCAGGCATGTGTTTTCATTACCTTGTGACAGAGGCACATTTTTCTTAGCTGCTCTATCAGTTCAGTGCTGTGGTACGGTACGGATATGCTCTTTGATGCCTAAAGAGAAACAGAGCTGGAGAACTGCTGTGAATGTTTGTGGCACAGCTAATGAAGACTTATAGCAGGCATGGTTTTGATCTACCAGGGGTTCAAACTCTGCTTCTGAGAAGCCGTGCAATATCTCATCTTTCTTGCAGGAAAAAAGAAAGAAAGAAAGAAAGAACTTTAAATTGTGCTTATACTTAATCAGAAACAAGATCACTGCCTTGTTGGAAAGTAGAATTGCCTGTGCTAGCTCCAGCAGCTCCCACCCAAACACTTCAAAGGCCAGATCTTGCAACGCCATGCTTCTAAGAAGGAAACTCACGAAGAGTTTTCATCTAATGCATGATGTAGGATTACACTGCTTTGGACATTTAACTAATCTCCCTTCTCTAACAACAAGATGCAGCTGTATGAGATCTGCTCTACCTGGGATCTTAGGTTCCTTAGGCATTTTACTGGATTGAAGGTAGCACCTTGATGCTGGTCTCAGAACAGCCCCCTCTGAACCGCAAGGTATACCCCCTTATGTTCTTCCTGCTATTCTCTCTCTGCAGACAGAGGAGGAAAGTGAGGCTGAGTGTTAGATAGAAACCCTTTACTCAGAGGGCGGTGAGGCCCTGGCACATCTGCTCAGAGAGTTGTGGGTGCCCCTGGAGGCACTCAAGGCCAGGTTGGATGGGGCCCTATTCTAACCTGATCTGGTGGGGTGCAGCCGTACCCATGGGAGAGGGTTGGAACTGGGTGGGCTTTAAGGCCCCTTCCAATCCAAATCATTCTGTGATTCTATGAAGTGCATTGCAACAGGTCAGTTGGCATTGAATGGCCATGCAGTTGCAGTTACTATGCTGTGCTAAGTTAGCAGAAATAAGTACAGTGCTGTGTTTTTGTATAAACTGACCTTCTCTACTTCCTTACTGTTTTTTTTTTTTCACTCCCACTATTTATCAATTCATTATACAAGGGATTATAACCTGTTCAACAACACAACACATGACTTATTGCACATTCTGAAATGAACAGATGTTGATTTGTCCAGTTCTGCAGTGGAACATCCTGATTTCTCCTCAAAACCTCCCTTGATAATATGCTCTTCACTTACACCTCTTTCTCCTTCCTTCTCTCCCCAGGTCGTTTTTACTACCTAATACACCCAACCAAGCTGACCTATGATGAAGCCGTGCAGGCCTGCCTGAAGGATGGCGCTCAGATTGCCAAGGTTGGGCAGATATTCGCTGCCTGGAAGCTCCTTGGTTATGACCGCTGTGACGCCGGCTGGCTGGCAGACGGCAGCGTCCGCTACCCCATCTCCAGACCCAGAAAACGCTGCAGCCCCAACGAGGCTGCCGTCCGCTTTGTAGGCTTTCCTGATAAAAAGCACAAGCTGTACGGTGTCTACTGTTTCAGAGCGTACAACTGAAAATACCTAGAGCTGCAACAGTTTTAAATGCATTAAGAACATGTGAAAGATTTCGATATGAACTCGTGCAAGTTACCAAAACTGTGATAAACCTTTCTTACTTACTGTAGAGTCATTTTCATAAACCAAACCCATTAATTTCTTTTTGTTTAAGTATTTTTGTAAAAGTATCATTCCATAGATATTTAAAATTAATATAATTTAATGGAAGCTCTAGGTAAGGAGAGCCAAATTCTTTAAGCTACGTCATCCCAACAAAATATAAGTTTCATGAATGGGGCATGCAATAGAGCTTGACAATTGCTAGGACACGGTTATGGAATGTAAGGCTACTCAAAGCAGAAGCTTTTAAAAGCACAAATTTTACATATTTGTACCCTTTTGAGATACACTGCAAATTGATTCTATCTGGAGTTTTGAAATAAGATGTTTTTGTTTATAGGGGTCAGTGAGGTTTTGGAAAAAATAAAAATTAAAAAAAATTAAAAAAAAAAGCCAACACAAAACCAATAGTAAGCTAGATTAGAAAAGACTGTTTTTGCATGGGAACAATATACAGTTTAATAAAAGCAGTTAGAACAGTCCATAAATATAGGATTTATTTTGCAGCACAAAACCCTGCCTTTCTGAAAACCAGTCTCGTGATCCCGTACATATTTACAAGCACAATTACTTCTGAATGTTTCAATTGTGTTTTTAATGTGTATAAATCATTGAAGAGGTGGGTTAATAATTAATGAGAAAACCCTATTTTCTTCTTAACTCAAATTAAGGATGCCTGAAAAGTATCGCATTACCTTTGAGTAGCTTTACTGAGTTATTTTAAAACTCTTAGGGCCGTTTGCTAAGCCGCATATAGCATCTACTCAGGGCAGTTGTGTAAATGAACTGCTGGACAGAAAAATTATAGACTTTAGCAGCTTGACTTTACATTAGCCTTTGAAATGTTATTGTCTTAATTAAAGATATTATAATATTTAATATTTCTTAGCTATTTACACATCACAAGAAATAAAAATTGGAAAAAAAATTAAATGATTAAGTCTTAGAAGAAGATTATTAAATAAAATCTGAAACCAGCGATTAAGGTTTAGAAGAGAAAAAGTACTTTATTTCCTTATATCTCATCTGTATCTAAATATACATCTGTTTTTTAAACTATCAATGAAAAAAAAATAGTACTTCTAGCCCTGAATTACTGAAATACTTCCCTCTAAATCTGTAGTGGTCTAGGTTGAAGATGTTTACCTATATCTGCCAGTGTCTGAGATAAACTTGCACTGTGCATGGTGCCTAGGATTTTCAGAGCTGCCTAAAGTACTAAGTCCTCCTTAAATGCCAGTTTGAGGGAATTTGAATTTGCGATGAAAACTTATTTTGGATGCAGCAATTCTTGGTGCTCATCTTCAGATACCTTAATGCAACCAGTTTTCCAGATAGCGGGTGCTCGAGGCTTTCTGAACATTTACTCCACTTATGGTGTCTCAAGCTGGATATCCAAAAAACAGAGGCCACTGATAAAAACATCTTGGTCTTGAGTAATCTTTTAGGCATTTTGAAGGTCTCTATCCAGTGTTGGTTCTACCACTTAAAAATGTAGAACTCTTTTCCTACTCCACTCTTGCTGACAATGAAGATATCAGAGGACCAATATTTGTATTGCACAAAGTTTTGTATCTTCCCATTGTTTCCATATCTAAGAGAGATACATATCTAAGTAGGCAACAACCAGTAAGCTTTCATGAAGAGCTTAGTGTAGATATGTTCCCATGGAGTAAGCCTGATTCCCAGAGTGGTTGTGGTCCTATGTTAAAAACCTGTGAACAAACCAGGAACAATAAACAATAGGACTGTAGTGGAGAGATACCATGGTGTGAGAGCTGTTGTGCTGGAGTTCATTCCCATCAAGTTCAGAGGCAATTCTCCATCATTCTAAGTCACTGTCAGTACGAGTTCTTTCTCATACTACTCAGATTAACAGATCTTGGTGCCAAACTACCCCTTTCCCTTTTTTATTCAAACTGAAAGTTGGATTCTCTTGAAGCTCTATTACTTATCTTTTAATAGAGAGAAATTACAAGCCAAGCCCCTAAGCCCACATAATCTTTACCCATCAGCCATTTTTTAAATCGGTGCCCATTTCACACGATTTCTTAGGGCACCAGAATCTTTTCCACACACCTGGGAGAAAGAGAAACAGAAATGGAAGTAGAAACAAAGAATATTTGTGCAAGAGGAGGAATGGAGTGTGCAAGACTGGACTGTGACCAGTAGAAATACATGTTGTTCCCCCATCCAACCTTCAAAAGTATGGAAACAGAGGCAGACAGTATTTGAAAGTCTCTTCTGGAGCTTGGACAGAGAAATTGTGAAATAGGAAAAGCCATGGGGACTGTCCTGGAGTGGTTGTTCATTCAGCTAGAACCAGAGCTGCTGCAAAGTGGGCAGATCCAAAGATGTGCTTGGCCAGTGGGAGGCTGCACAGTGTTCCTACTGCACAGCAATTAAGAGACCCTCATGGATTTTTTTTTTTTTTTTTTTTTTACCTCTCCAGGGAAACCCTTCATGGGGTTTCACCCAGACACATTTTTTTTGCAGGATTGGGGATTATAATGTACCTGCATAAAAATGTAGTCATCCAACCCACTCCTGGGGCTGGCTAAAGTGCCCTCACTGCTAGACCAAAGGCACTGCAGGAAAGGCGAATCAAGCCTTTCGTCAACTTTGCAACATGTTGGGGATGGCTGGTCAGGTCCTAAATCACAGCAGTCTCAGGCTTGCTCTTGCTTATGCTTTCTGCCTCCACATCCTGGGGCTGCCGCTGTGACAGCCCAGGCGTAGCACATCAGCCCGCTTCGTGCGTCACGCAGACCGGCTGGTGGCTGAGCGGGCTCTGCACTACCCATGCATCCCCTGGCTCTGGGAGATGTTCCGCCGCTCCCAGTCTGGCAGCATGACGAGGCCGTGGCTCAGCAAGGAAAGAGTGGCCCGTGGCTGCTGTGTGAGCACAAGTGGCAAAATTATCGCTCAGCTGTAGCTGTAAGTTCGCACTGAAGATACCGCTTGCTAGGAAGCAAATGCTCATGTAATGGAGTCTCAGTACATGAATTTACATTTGTCATGTTAATTACAAAAAGCCCAGTAGTCTAACTTGGGATCGAGCTAGTTTTAGATCACTATATTGATATGCAACATTATATATATTATTATTACAGATAAAGTTAAAGGGATAGTGTGATGAAAATATGTTTGTACGGAAAATATAATTAGCTCTAATGTAAGCAGGTTTAAAAACCATTAAAAGTGTATGAATACTTGCCAAATGGGCACAAATAGTCAAAAAGACATGAATTCTATTTATTTTTACAGCTACTGACTCCATTTCCTTTTATAATGTCAGATGTTAGGACGTTTTCTTATTTTTTAATAAGCTAGCTAGGTGCTTGGATAAAAACCTTAAAAAGCAGCTTAAGAACTGGATAAAAGTCTGTGCTATTTTCTGTTGGTGGGAGAAAATTCTATCACTAGAATCAATTCATGTTCTCTGTCATTATCTTGTATTTCACGATGTATCTGAATTTTAATGCCCATGAATGACAACAATTAAATCATGTTGTTTTTTTCAATATGACGATTTCTTCTTATTGACTGGCCGCTCTTCTTTCCCAGAAAAGACAAAAGGGAATGGAAAAGATCAAAGCATGAAAAAACTTTGACATAGTAAACAAAGCAATTACCAGCATAGGGAAAGGAAAAAAAAGAAGTCATTACTCTGTGAAAATGATTTACAATGATCATAAAGAGGACCATATTCCAGAGCTTTTGTTTCATGCTTCTCTGAAGCATTTTGAAAGTAGAAATGTGAGTGCCAGTTTTTATTTCATGTTCTCTCCCATCATCTAAAATAAAATAAAGTATATTCAAGGAAGGTTGGTTTTTTTTTCCTTCTTTCTTTTTTTTTAAATTATTTTATTTTTATTTTTTAATTTGGTTGGTGCAGTACTCCCCCATTTGCATTGCCAGAAATTGGATGTAGAACAGCATGTCACATTCTAGAAGAATTATGAAACTCTTTCTTTGATCCTCTGGGCTTACAAACTAAAAACATACAAAAATCCCTCTTTATAATGTGTAACAACAAAGATTTTTAGTGACAAGCAAATAATTATTTATTCAAAGCATGGGGTCAGATTTTCAGCTGCTGTAATCACACAGTTTCTGCATGCATGTATTGATCTGTGCTGGAGATTTAACCCTGAAAGTCACATGCAGTGCACTAGTTTGCTAAGGAACATTAATCTTTTAAAAGCGTATCATCCATGTTTAAAAATAAATGAGAAAGAGCCTCAGAGGTGATTGATCTGAAAATCTGATCACTGGGGATAAGGGAAGTCTGTAATAAAATCAGTGCATGATGAGATTTACTTACTTGATTTTCTAACAATATAGTTAAAGCAATTTTTAAATGGGTGACATTTTGACTTCAGAGCATTAAGCATAAAATTAAAACTACCTTTGGTAGAAACAATCCCTCAGTAATTAATATTTCCTTTGTAGCAGCAGCTTCCATTGGATGACATCCCACTGTTTGAAACAGGGACACTGCCTTCATGTTTGTAAGTGGCTGGATTTTGGCATGCATTTGATGGAGCTGACACAGAAAGAGAATGTCTGGATTTTCCCCTGAGGACATAGTAAACAAAGTAATGGGCTGCCATTTTATTTGGCCATTCTCTCATTTACACACAAAGGATATTAGCAGCTTTCTGTTCATTAAGGACAACAGCTAATTGTTCTTCTTAAAGGATTTAAGATGCTGAATCTTACACATTTGTTAGCAGTTATGGAAGCTGAACAACTACACTGCAGGGAAGCAAAATTCCAGTGCTAGGTAGTTTTTCCTGTAAAAAGAGAAGAGGCTTCAAAATACAAAATTAAGAAATTAATACTTAATTTTAGGAGAACAGCATAAACTAGTCAATGTTCCAAAAAGCAAGGGTGAAATGATGAAAATTAATTCTTTAAAAAATAATTACTTCTCTTCCTATGTCACAAAAATTGAGGTACACATTAAAACAGAGATGACTTGGACAGTTGTTATGAAAAAGAAAAGAAGACAGAAAAAAGTACTTTGGGTCCTTGTCTGTCACAGTGTGTTTGCCTTTTTTATACTGAGCCCAGCAATAATTAAGACACAAGTTTAAATATATAATTTTTAAAAAGAGTAAACAAATAATAGTTTGGGGAAGAAAAGAAAAGCAACACATATATTGAAATAGAACAAGGGCTTGGAAAGGATTTCATCTTTTTCTTCAGCAAGCCTCAAACTGGAGGAGGAAAATTCTCATTAGAAAAGAAATATTTTTCCCTTTTTTGTCTGACTCTGTCTTAATCTGTGAAAACACTGCAGATTAACATGCAAAGTCCATCTATTTAATCAGTGTTGTGCCAGAAGCAAGCAATTGTTTAACTAGTGACAACAGTCCTAACGTGGTGCTAAGCTAATGAATGATGCACTAGCATATTTTTCAGTCCAACCAACCAGCATTTTTTATATATATTTGATATTTTTTAAAGGCTAGCAAAAAAAAAAAGAAAGTGGTTTGCAGTGATACAAGTTGAATGAGAGGTTCAGTTTCTATTACTTATTAAAAGGATATATTGCAAGGAATGTCAGCTCATTACTTCCTGTGCTCATGTTCACTGTTATTTGCAAGCACAATAACCTTTGCCTCCCAGTTAATTTCATTCTGATTTCTTTAACAGCAGAAAATTAATTATCTGATTATGTGCAGAAACATCAGATTTCAATAATTTCAAGTTCTACCTCAAACACAGCATAAGTAACAAGTTTTCATTTCAACAGCTGTGGCTTTTGAATCTGTGGCTGCTTCTTACCATGGCGAGCTTCTAAATCCTGTTATAAGACTAATTTATATTCTGTGTTACCACACACGAAGCAGAAGTGACTGTTCTTTTTCTTCTCAGGGATGCTTTTTTGCTTTTTTGAGTTTTTATTTCCTTGTTAGTGCTTTTGATTTGGAGAATTTTTTTTCTTTTCATTGACAATGAATAAAATTGAAGAAAACTAGACACAAAAAAATGCAACAGAATAAGAGCTAGTAGGGGAAAAGCCAACCAAGAACAGTGGATGTCAGTAATATCTTAATAATGACACTGAAGTATGAAAAAATGAAGGAATAACCATAGCTGGTAATTTCAGCTCAATTGCTTTACTCTGAGGAAGGCTTGCCAGCAGGACCGTGTTCTCACAGCTCCTGCAGTGTGTCATGTCTTTCTGCCCCTTGGATCTCCACTGGACATCTTTCACGTGCCCCAGGAAGGTACACGAGGGTGGGATGACTCACCAGATAACACAGCAGGATGCTTACACTGTGAAAAGTGTGAAATTGGGAACAGTGCAGCTGGAAGGAGCTCTGAGTTTGCTCTGTAGACAAAGACAGCAACTTCCCTACCCCTGCATAATGCTCCTCTGTGCCCTTTTACCAAGGTTTTCTCAGTGAACATCAGAGACACAGACATTCACCTGCAAACCAGGGTGTCCCATATGCTCAGTGTCAGCTTTTGTATTTATATTACTCCATGAATAGTGGGTGAAATGCTTATTTGACTCTGCTTAGCCTGTCCCCGAACTTAAAAGATCTGCCAGCTAAAAGCTTCAGATTTTTTGAATCTAACTTTTCTTTAGTTTTCTTCGGTTAGGTGATAATTTAAGTGCTCTACACACAGGCTGATGTCACAGTTACATACGGCTGCATGTACATTAAAAAAAACCCCACAACTGAAGGCAGCTCTGTGATTTCTAAGAATATCTTCTGGTCATCTACACTTCTTGCACTTTGATTTGTTTCACAGAGAAATCCTGTTGGGCATGAATTAGATTATCTTTGGAGGAAACTAAACTGTAAGCTCAAGTGGAGGTGGACCTCATGTGCCCCCCAACCCTATGGGTAGGTAAGGGTCTGAAGCAGTCCTCCGTCCTTCAGATATCTTCAATCCACATAGCTGCAGTGCACTTTTGGTTCAGACTAAAATTTTACCCAGTGAAAAATACTACACACTGATGTAAGAATCTCAGCACTTACTGCTTCTATCTGATGAACCCCTCCTGTGGTATTGATTTACTTGCTAATGCAGACATAGAACAGATGGACAACCTGGAGTGCTGTTGATAAGTATGTAGCCACAGGGATAACAGCTCAGTGGTATTTCCTAACAGTGCCCATTCCCAGCTATCAGGAGCATTGAATGCAGCACTCTTGCACCTGTAATACAGATTTACTTCAGGTCCTAGGAAAGTGCATTGGTTGCCATCATGTCCAGTGAGTCTTACGCAGGATTTTGGCTGCATGTGTACATTTTTACTCTCAAGTGCTTTGCATAGGGAAATTAATAATCAATCAAATGAATAATTCATTGACTTCACAAAAAGAACAAACCTCACAGTCCTTGCTGTCTTTGAGCTGTGTGCCCAATTGGCAGCGCATGGTGTGTGCTCCCTTCTACTCTGGGTCCTTCGTACTCAATAGAAGGGATGGAATGGTTAGAACTGGTGGGTACTTAGATATCATACTGTAAAAACTAGATGCCGCAGTAGAGGCTGTGGGGAAGCAATCACAAGACCCTCCCCAGAATTGTCTTTCCTTTTTGCAAGCTCTCTTTCAGAGATGTATCAGAATGAGCCTCAGAATACAAAAGGTATGAATGACGCAGCCTGCTTGACGTAACTTCTCCCAGGCTGGTCCTCAAATTGAACAGGCTCCAGACAATCTCTCAGAGCTAGGCAGTTTCTAAACATGGATTTTCAAGCTGTTGTGCACACCCTCTAAAGATGAGACTACAAAAATAAGATTGCAGAGTAGCTTTCAGGCATCTCAAATGGTGTCCCAGTGCTAAAGTGCAGTCATATAGTTTTCATCAAGTTGCTAAATCCCAATCAGTTCCAAAAGATACAGAAAATCTATCCATTTGTTATACAAGACTAATAACAGTTTTCTTTGTTTAGTTATCAATGCAACACAATATTATTAGCATGCACCAAGTGCTGCTTGTGTGGAAAGACAGTAAAATAAGACTTTTTGCTGCTTCTGACTGCAATCAAGCATAGCTGAGCTCTACTGCATCAGTGAGTCTCAGGGGAAGCTCCTTGGATATCTGGTTCTGCAAAACACAGTACTCAGTACAAAACGAGCAGTTAGGGCATTTTAACCATTTCATTTCTCTGCTTCTTCCCTCTGTAGTGACTCATTTATTACACCAAGAGATGACATCCTAATGCACAAGAATGGCCTCTGCTAGAAAGCACAGAGCTGTGGAAAGGTTTTCAATTCTCACATTATCTGAAAGATAATTACCATAAAATGCCTGCATCAATGATTACACCAGGAAAGACTGTCTTTCTAATATTTAAAATATGATCTTCAATACTTAATATTTCCTTTTTGTATCTATACTTAAGAATTCCTGAAGATAGCCTATAAATCTTGATCTACTCTGGCAAAAACAAAATAATTTGTATATACACCTTAAAACAGAACCACTCTACAAAATAATCATGTTGTGGTTCTTTAATACAGTTCTCAGACGTGTTATAAAACTGACAATCATAATTAATACTACTTAAAAAGATGTTAATTTCTCCTCTGCAGTTTTCAACACCTCAGTCTCCTCACTGATTCAGAGCAGAAATGAACTTGGCCATATATTGATTCTGTAGAATTTTGCTCATGAGGTTTTTTTCAAGTAGGTATAAGCTACAGTAGAATGCAGTAATCAGCTGTGCAAGATTAACTTTGTATAGAAATCAATCCAGCTTTTTAAAGGGAATTTTGTATTCCTCACAGACTAGCATATTTTCAAGTCACACGTGTAATAGTAGTGATTTCAGAAACAGGGAAGATCGATACCATTAACAGTGCTTGTCTGTATTTTGGCTGTCTTCACTTCTAAAGTACTTTAATACACATACACACATTTGGCAACCCTGCCTGTGGCAGCCGGGTTGGAACGTGATGATCCTTGAGGTCCCTTCCAACTAAAGCCATTCTATGATTCTTATGTGTATATGTGTGCGTATATATATACATGTATTGTATATAGTGTGGTATGTATGTCCTTTGTAATGTTAAGCTAAAAACTAACAGCTGAGAAACTAAGAATGGAAAGTCACAGGAATACCTATCTCGGCACTTACTCTGCCCTCTCAAGTGAGAGAGTGAGTGCCTGATACACCCAGAGCAGCGTGCCCAGTACCACGTCCAGGTGACTTCTGGAGATCTCCAAGCAGGAGACCCCACAGCCTCTGGGTCCCTGTGGCAGCTCTCCATCACGTGCACAGCACAGAATGCTGCCTGATGGTCAGAGGGAACCTCCTGTGCTCCAATTTGCGTCCAGTGCCTCTGGTTCTGGCAGTGGGCACCACTGAACAGAGCCTGGCTCCCTTCAAGTATTTATGGAAACAGATGAGATCGCCCTCCTCTCCAGGCTGAGCAGTCCCATCTCTCTCAGCTTCTTCTCACAGCAGAGCTGCTTCAGGCCCTGCAGCATCTCAGTGGCTCTGCACTGGGCTCTCTCCAGGGGGCGAGAAATGAAGTCAGCACTCCAGGTGAGGCCTTGCTAGTGCTGAGCAAAGGAGAAGGATCACCTCCCTTGGCCTGCTGGTGATACTTTGCCTAATCCAGCCAAGAATACTGTTAGTCTTCTTAGTTGCAAGGATGCGTTACTGACACATGCTGAACCTACTGTGCCCACCAGGACCTCAGGGTCTTTCCTGCAGAGCTGCTTCCAGCTAGGTGACCCCAGCCTGTGGGTTTTCTTCCCCAGAGGCAGGACTCAGCACTTCTCACTGCTGAACTCCAGGAGGTTCTTTTCAGCCCATTTTTCTAGATTGCCCAGGTCCCTCTGGGTGGCAGCATGGCCAAGCAAGACAAGGGTCTGGCTTGCACTCCCAGACTTACAGTTCTCTAAGTAGATTTAGTGTTGCAGCAGTGAGGCTGTGACAGACAAGACATGGCCTGCCAGCTGGTCAAAACAAGCAAGCATGTTTTAGGTGGTAGCTTGTGCTGCCTTCAGAGGGCATCAGCTCTTCAAGGCAACTTAGGTGAGAAGGATGAGAAAAAGGACCTGTTATTAATAGGTACTGTCTAAAACATTATAAGTCATTCCAGCTAGAAAATATATTGAAGGAAAGCAAGAAAGCAAAGCAAAAATACAAAGGCATGGTCTTACCCCTGCTCTTGCCAATCTTCACTCACTGCACACAAGCTGTATACAGGACTTCCCTTGCTTGCAGCTGCTGCCAGGGCAACACCATTCTGATGAGCGCAACTGCACACACTTCAGCCTCCCATCCACACAGGAGCTAAAAATGCCTCTGTTACAAGCTGTATTTCAGAAGAGATCAGCTAAGTTTGTACCCCACAGAAATACAATTTGCGTGCATATGATAACTGGGGACAAAATTTACACGTGTCAGCAAGAAGACAATGCCACAACTGCTTAATAATCCATACATACTCTTGCATTATTCTTAAAACTTCATTTCCATTACAAGTTAGCCAATTATTTCAGCACAATTGAAACAGAAGCCCATCTAATCCATACCCAAAATCATAAGCACTTTTATAAAAGTCTTCACTCAAATTATCCTTAGCCAAACTAAAAGGTATAACTAGGAAATGTGACTTAGATTTACGAACAAGAACTCTGAGATCAGGCAGCAGAGCAGCACTGCTAAGTATTTCCATCATGGCATGGATTAAAAGTCCATATTAATAAATACCACACATTTCCCAAGTGGAAAGTAATGGTTTATTAATCAGAACTCCACAGTAAGAATTTGTTGCAACGATTAGTCATAAAGCTATAACGTTTGTTCTGCTGCTTAAAGACTCCCTGCCCATTTGGTAAATGCCTATTTATAAGCATTAAAAATGCAAAACAGTATGTATATTTCATTGTTTCTGCCTCTGAAGCTGATCTGACTCACTGAGCAAAGAAACCAAGCTCAGCATTTCAGTAACATGAGGACAAGGACTCTGAAGTATCTCAGCCGTGATGCACAGGAATACGGACGAAGTCAGCAGATAAACCTGCAGGATGCTGCTGCTATTGCTAGACATAGCTGTCATGGGTGCAGGACATTGCATTCCCTTCTCTGCAAACAGTTGCTTGTATGGTCAGCAGGGACTTATAGCTGCTGCCAATTTCTTTCCCCAGGCAGGGCAGCCTCCTTGCAGTTCCTACTTGGGCAGATTTTTCTGGTGAAATACCATATTTCTGTCTTTTTCTAGGAACCAGGATGAAGAGCATTGTTTCATTTCTCATGATAGCTGCAGTGCTACTTCACAGGCTGCAGAGAAAAAATTGGAAAGAAACTTTCAGATAAAGAAAAAGGCACTGCTTCCTTCTGGGAGAACCTTATGAATATCCAAGCGTTTAAGTAGTTTTTGAGAACAGAGATTAAAAAAAAAAAAAAAAGCAGCTAATCAGCTAATTACACAAAGAAATGCTAAATTGTAGTTTTCCAGCAGAGTAAACAAGGTACCTGTGAAGTAGTACTTGCCTATAGATTAGCACAAGCAGAGACTTTAAAGAGAAAATGGCGTTGTCTGACCTTCCCCACTCATCTAAAACCAGCAAAATTAAGAGAAATACACCAGAATCTAGAAATCAATGCATGAAGTAGCAACCTCAAATTGCACCATAAAGGGTTAAGGTTGGATATCAGGAAGAATTTATTGATGGAAAAGGCTGCATTGAAGCAGGTTTCCCAGGCAGGTGGAGTCCCCAGAACTGCAGATATTTGAGAGGCACATAGATGTGGCACTAAGTAAGGGGCATCATTTAGTGGTATACTTTTAGAGCCAGGTGCTGTTTGAAACTGATGATCTGAAGGGTCTTTTCTGACCTGATTCCATGATTTTGTGAAAATCCTTTAAAGCAGATGGCTGCACAATCACACTGATCCGCTGGCCAGGAAGCTAAAGCTCATTCCATCCAGGCACCGTGTTGCTGATCCATGTCCACAAGTGAGAAATGAAGGTGAATTCAGGGCAAGGAGGTCAGCTGGGATCACTGCCCAGCCTCAGCTCTAACTGCAGCACTTGGGGATGGGTCAGTCGCTAATTATGAGGCTTAATGTAACCTAGCAAGGGAAAAAATTAAAGGGACATATAAATTCAGGACTCAGTTCAGTACTGCTCCTCCAGCATCGAATCTAGACCTGTTTGGTTTTTTCCTTTGCTGGGTTAGGAGAGCCTGAGCTGGTTCAGCTGTAAGTAAGCAGGCATATCCAAACGCCCCCTTCTCTTATGAAGGACCTTTTTATTTCTGAAAAAATGTATGGTCCTTTATACATTCTCTTTGTGCCTGTGAAGTTATGCATTTTTTCCTCAGATACAGCTTCCTTTCACTATTCTTCTGCTTTTCAGTGAGGAGGTAGAAAAGGACAGCAAGCTCATTTACAGTGTCCTCCCAAGGCAGCAAAGCATTTCCTCCTTGCCTTTTCCCTAGGCTGGTGATTAACAGAGACACTTTGTGAAGATGCAGTCTAAAACTTCGGGGGTTTCTGTAGGGCTGTTTGTTCGCCCCTAAACCCACGATATATGCCAAGCCCACGACGTCGTCTTCAGAGCCAGAGATTTAATGGAAATTGTTTTCGGTTTTTATTTCCTACCACAGGCTTTCTGAAGCACTCCCAGAATTTTCCTTTCAGGTTAAACTAAAGTTGTTCTGTACAAATATTTTTCTAAGGGTGTGAAGGGGGAATCACCTTCCGCGCTCCACCCAACAAAAATGTTGGAAAAAAATGATACATTTTTGGTAGTCCATTTCAAACATGTGGACAAGGACAGTCTTTCACTGTATTTTAGTTCCTTGCTGGCTGGCAGCCACTTCAGTCTTTGCCAAAATAAAATTTAAAAAAAAAAAAAAAACAGCACTGAAAAAAAATATATATATATTCTAATAAGCTAAAGGAGAGAATTTTTTCCTCAGTCTCCATATTTTCTTTTCTGAGTTTAAATGTATGGCTGTCTATAAAAGCACGATTTCTGCTCAGGAAGTCGAACCTAGACATGAGTAAAACACTGCCCCAATCAGTTACAAGAAGAATGCCTTACAGTGATGTTTCCACACCAGACAAATAGAATAGGCTGGTCCTGCACTGCGCTATAGCAGGCAGGGAGTCCTTACTGCCCATTTCTCTCTTTTCCCAGAAATGTGGGGAGAGGGACAGCACATTGATGGGGCTGAGGCTGCTCTGCTGTGGAGATGAGCGTGCGTGTATCCAAAGGGGGGGAGAGAGCAGAGGCCAGCTCAGTACGCTTTGTACTCAAGGCATGGGAAGCCTGACATTGCTGTCTCCATAATTAACTCCTAACACACCTCTTTTCTTACCTTCCTCACATTTACACTTCACCTGAGGCTTACTCTGCTAACCCATCAGAGATGAGCAGGAAAATTACTCAGGTCCCAGCAGATCTCTCTAAATAACTACAGTCCTTCGAAGCAATGCAAGGTCACTGTGGAGCCCATCACTCTGACACTTCCTGAACGGGCTGGAAATTGTTCTTCTGCTCTTCCATTGTTTATGGGAGAGAAGTTTGAGGAGGAAAGCTCAGTAATCAGGGCTATTAGGTGACACCACAGATGTAAATGACTTGGTCACTTTGAAGCCCTACATTTGCCATATGCCTCTTTACGCTGGTCACTGCATTTCACGGGATGACTTTTGAATTACTGATGTTTGGAATCTGCCACTGAAGTGCAAATTTGCTGAGACACATTTTGCTGTCAGACTCTGACAGCCCACTTGACAGAGCCATGATTTAATCCTCTGACCTTCCTGAAGGACAACCGAGTCTCAATTGCTGCTCTGATCTGTCTGAGCTTCCAGACCCATGACACATGGTGTATTTAGTTAGAGGGAGAGAGAGACATGCGCTGAGCATGAGGAACAAGAGAATGAATGAAAACTGAGTCAGGATGTGCCATTTAATTCCCAAACTTCATTTACTGGCTTAATTTATTTTTGAACTTGCATAGCTACAAGGTGCTCATAATCACTTTAGATCAGTGCTTAAGATCCTCACTTCGAATATATTTGAAACTCCTGTTCCAATAGCTTTATATTGAATTAGTGACAGATTTCCAATATAAAAAGTAATTGTAATGAAAACTTGGCAGTACAAAATCAGAGTTTCAAGGCAAAATATATACATTAAAAAAAAAAAAGGGTCTGTTCTCTCTTTTCCTTACTCCGTGAAAGAATAAATACTATGTTAAAAAAATCTTGAATTATTGTCTTAATCGGGTAGAGACTGATGGGTTTCATAGATTTTGTCTTTTGTGTGAAATCTCCTTAACTGTAAGTTAATTTTCTAGCCTTTAAATCAAGACCAGAAGGTTTTTAACAATTAGCCGTACATTCTTGTTACTGGGATAGAACTGGAAGTCACTGAATACGTTTTATGGTATTGTGGAGTGTTCTACATGAAAGAGAACAGCAATGGCCCCAGCTGAATCTAAAAAAGCCCTGCAGAGCTCATGCTGTTCATGCAGACAGTAGCATTTCTCAGCTGTCACCGTTCTCACTGGGGCCATCCAACCCAGGCAGGAGTCCACAAGGACCAGGAGGAAAACACAACAGTATCTGTCAGGATTGGGCCAGAAGAAGGGGCCCTGATGAAAAGTGCCTCCATGACAGAATAGGTACAGGGAAAATTAGCCTGACCCAAGTAGACAGTGTAACTCATTACTGTCACCAAAGTGACAAAACACAGGCCTCATTCACCCACAGGGAACCCATGCTACCACACCTAGTGGAGGTAATTTGGGAATCTGTATCTCATTGGAGTGTTTTTTTAACCTGCACTGTATATATACAGAGAAACCTGAGGTAGCACTGCTTTAAAAGGAAAGACAAGACCAGGTTTGTAGGTAGGTGAAGACTCACATCAGCATTTTAAAATTAAAATACATGATTGTTTATTCTTATATCTGTTTGGGTTTTTTTTAACCCTATTTTCAGGAATAATAGAACTAATCAGAACTAATCAAACTCAAAATTTCTCATCTCCCCGCTCCTTCTCCATTTGGGGAATTTTTCACAGGGGAAAAGGGGACTTAAGAAAGTGTATATTTACTTCAAGTTCAAGTTTGATGGCATTTCCAGGTTTGCTATCCTGATTCTTGCATCATTTTCAAATGACTGAACAGAGAACATACACAATTTTTTTCTCCTTGGCTGTGGACAGTTATTCTTACTTACTTACTGGAGAGCACTCGTGTTCCAGGCTCCATGGTGGTTGAGCAATTCCTAGTCCTCTGCCAAGGAGAAGAGGGAGGAAGGGAAGGGACAGCAGAGTGCATTGCACAGCACAGCAAGCACTGCGGATGTACACTAGCAGCTACTTTTGCAGGGTCCATTTGTTACGGACATTTTCCTAAAAGAGTGATTTAATCAGTTTTAGCCAATTAGGTGCAGCTGCAGAGACAAATATTCTTCTGGGCATATTCAAAGGAGCATTTTGCTGCACAATGAGGATATGGTTGTGAAGATACCTCAATCAGCACAGCTGTGCCCAGCACAACCTCACAGAGCTTGTCCTACAGAAAGATGTGGCTTGTCAGCTGTGATGGAGCACTCTGCTAATAAGGCAAATCCCATCACTTCTGTGAGCAGAGCTGTGCCCTCCAAGAGTGGTGCGTCCTTTGGGATTCCCCACCCTGTGCACACTCTGAGAGCTTGCACAACATCTTACCATATGGGTCAGCCAGATCCAGGCATCACTTTGACGTGAGTCTGTCTGGCTAGATGCAACTAATTCCAGGCTGGCTGCAGGAAACAAAAACAAACAAACAAACAAAAGCTGCAAAAAATAACAGCAACAAAAAAAACAGAATGGGAAAAAGTAAATAAAAAACAACAAATCAAACCAAACCAGACCAAAACAACAACAAAACTAACACCAAAACCTAAGCTAAACAAGCCATCATACCTTCTTGGCAGTTTGTCTTAAAGGCAAATTCAACATTTTCTTCCCCAGATGCACATTGTTTCCCAGGGAACTGGATACAAGTGCTTCCACATTTATGGCCTTAGATGGCCTTGCCTTACCTGCCGTAGTTTGGGGGTGTATCTCCTTCCACTTACCTCTCATCCCAAGAACCCAGACCCTCAAGTCCAGTTGCCTTAAAACCTCTTTGTCCACTGCCTAAAACACTCTTTTTCGGGTTTCCCAGATCTGCAAAGGCAGTACATTCCTGCAGTCTAACCTAGCTGTATCTCCAATATAGACTTGTAAAGGCTCCCAAGTGTAAGCAGCAAATTTGGGTTAAGAAAACAGCATGGAAACCTGGGTTAGTTTGAATTTACCTTATACAGAACAGTACTAGTCCTCTAAATATTATTGTTCTGACACAGTGTAAGCATGCTTGAACACAGACCATAACAAAACATGTCATTGCATGGGACAGTCACGTATGTCAGCTGTAAGCACTAAAGACCAAGGTCACAACTGAACCTCAAATGATTCATTGCATTGTGCATTGACTCCATTTTCATTGGCACCTATACTTGGTTGAGTAATGTTTTGGCTTGACAGATCATTTAATGAAAAAGGACAGTGGCAAGTTGTCTCAGAGACTGATGATAACAAACAAAAAAAAAAATAAAATGGGGGTGGTGGTGGCGGTGGGAATAGAGATGTGTAACATTTCTTCACATCATTTGGTTAGAGCTACAGAGCTCTTAACTCCAAAAATGCAGTGATGTTCAGAAATCAGGTATCTTTCAAAGACAGCAAAAATCATTCACTTGTGAAAGAAAACTTGCTCCTGTGAAAGCTCAGCACATACTTGTTACTCATACTGTCAAAACAAATGCCTGTAAGTAGCAGCTAAGGTAAAGAAATAATTGTTCTCCTCTAGATCAACACACCATCAAGAGTCTATGTGATAAAGCAGCCTCAGTCCTGGGAACAGTGGAACCTCTATTTTAAATACTATTGCTCTGTGCTGTGCTGGCAGCACTGCTGAAAAGGCCCACAAAAAAAAACAACCACATTTTAACTTTGCTCAGTAAAACTAATTCAGGATTTTCAAAGTAGAAGGTGGTATTTCTTTTAAACAAAATTAATTCAGTGTGTCATATTTCACCCATTTTCTCATACTCACAAGGACCAAAATGGACACATCCAGCTTGTTTGGCCAGTGTTACAGATGTGCAACAGAGAGGTCAAGTAACACTAGCTACCAAGTTTCTACCATGTGTTCTAGGTTTGTCTTGATAGACAACAAGCTGTTTTTTTGAGTAAGCATTTCATAGAATCTTAGAATCATAGAACCATTTGAGTTGGAAGACCATCCTTTAAAGGCCATCAAGCCCAACTCCCCTGCAGTGAACAGGGACACCTTCAGCTCCATCAGGTGCTCAGAGCCACATCCAGCCTTGCCTTGAATGTCTCCGGGGATGCCCACTTCTCTGGGCAACCTGTCCAGAGCCTCTGTCCCTGAGCCTCACCTCCTTTATCGTAAAAAAGCTTTCTCTTACATTCAATGTAAATCTCCTCTCTTTTAATTTGAAACCATTTCCCCAGACCCAGCTAAAGAACCCCTTCATTCTTACAGTCCCCCTTTAGATACAGAAAGGCTGCTATCAAGTCTCCTCAGAGCCTTCTCTTCTCCAGGTTGAACAGCCCCAGCTCTCTCAGCCTGTTCTCACAGGGGAAATGTTCCATCCCTTCGATCATTTTCATGGCCCTCCTCTGGATGTGCTCCAACAGGTCCATGTCTCTCCTGTACTGAGGACTCCACATCTGGATGCAGTACTCCAGGTGAGGTCTCACCAGTAAGAGTAGAGGGGCAGGATCACCTCCTTCAATCTGCTGACTACACTTCTTTTGATGCAGCCCAGGATACATTTGGCTTTCTGGGCTGTGAGGGCACACTGCTGGCTCATGTCCAGCTTGCCATCTGCCAGAACCCCTAAGCTTTTTTCGGCAGGACTGTACTCTGTCCTTACATCCCCCAACTTGTACTGATAATGGGGGTTGCCACGACCCAGGTGCAAGACCTTGTACATAGATTTGTTGAACCTCACGTGGTTCACACAGGCCATTGCTCAAGCCTGTCTAGGTCTCTCTGGATGGCATCCTGTCCCTCGGACGTGTTGATCTCTCCCCACAGCTTGATGTCATCTGCAAGCTGGCAGAGGGTGCACTTGATCCCACCGTCAGTGACACTGATGAAGATATTAAAGAGAATCAGCCACAGCACTGAACCCTGAGGGACACCACTCATCACCGATCTCCATCTGGACATTGAGCCACTGACCAGCACTCCCTGGGTACGATCCTGCAGCCAGTTTCTCATCCATTAAATAGTCCACTCATCAAATCCACACCTTTCCAATTTGAAGAGAAGAATGTTATGGGGGTCTGTGTCTGAGGCCTTTCTGAAGTGCAGATAGATTATATCAGTGGCTCTTCCCATGTCCATTTATTCACTTATGCAATCACAGAAGGCCACTAGGCTGATCGGGCAGGACTTGCTCTTGGTGAAGCCATGCTGGTTGTCTGGGATCACCTCCCTCACTTTCCATAGCATCTAGAAGTATCTAGTCCACGATATAACCCGGAGCAGTGGTGAGGCTGACAGGTTCATAGTTCCCTGGTTAAACTCTGTAGGAGTCAACAGTCATTCTTGCCTTGGTGACTTGTAGAATGATGCTGCTTTGCTTACCAGTCTCAAGATTTGATATCATATGGTCAGACAGTTCCTGAAAGCCACATATTCCCAAGGTCCATTAGTGTTTGTGGTCATCTGTTTCAAGAGACACTAGGTATTTTCATAGCCATCCAATTTATCTCTCCCAAAAGAAGAACAAAGGGATTCAGAAAGCTTTTCACAAAGTTTCTTAGCATTGCATAACTGTTATTGAAAGGGTATTTCCTTTGTCGTGCCAAGACCTGAACTCTCAGAACTCAGAAGAAGGACTCCAGAGGGAAGTGGAGAGATGTCACAAGCTCAGCATATACTCTGCTAATGCCACTGCATCCACATCCCTCCTGTCAAAAGTGTCAGTGTTGGCATGTTACAGCATTCACAGATTTCCACGTTAGGTTGCAGAAGTATATTTCAATCAGTACCAAGGTAATGAAAGAAAAAATAAGAATCAGTGTTTAAAAAAAAAACAACAAAAAACACAAAAAACACCACCAAAACCCCCAAAGCAAACACACGCAGCTAATACTTCCTGCTTCACATTTTTGAACACCATCAGTTTCTCTCAAGCTTTGAACACTCTCAAGAGACCTGTCAGGAACATGTCAAGCAATAAATTCCACTGGAAGCCTTCCAAGCAAAGCTTCACTTTGTATTGATTTTTTGTGACTGGCTGTTGCTCGATCAGTAGGTCTTCTTCCCTCTTGCAATGAGGTCTCTGTTAAGGTGAGGAAAAGAAGTTCATGCAGGTGGCTGAGATGTTTCATTTTTGTGCAGGATGGATTTAAGCACGTTAAGCAGCACCGAGTCCCTGTGTGGTCTTATACGATCTGTATTTGTATCTTCTCTGTGTGTCTGATGTAAAATGGAAATAATTTTCCCTGCGTCATCCAAACTGTTATCAGGCGCAGAGATACTACAGCTGCAAGAGCCCTGCAGTACCCACAATAGGTTAAGTGTAAGCTCAAGCCCTGCAGTACCCACAATAGGTTAAGTGTAAGCTCAATCATTTGAGTAAAGAGCAACACAGTAGGTTATCCTAAATGTTATCCCAAATGATGCCTACCAGAGGAAGTAGCTGATATGTAAAAATCCCTAGTCTAAAATATGTAGTGATAGAAGAGTAACATGCACAAAACTTTCATCAGAAAGCTTGGAACTTTTTCTCCCCCTCTGAGTGTGAAGGAGAAACTTCAGGAGGGTCCTGCAGGTCTCAGGTTTCAAGGGAGGATCAGGGGCCATTTGGAAACCAGCAGGAACTCATAAATCAGACAGGGGGGAACTCTTGGTCTATGGAGGAGGGAGAAGAGATCACTAGCCCCTTCATCTCACATGTTGACTTAGCTACATCGGCTGGACATCTCAAGATAAACTGCCAGACATCTTTTGAAGAGAAGGCCCTGCTGCTTACTGTCTCTTGCCAAGAAATCAGCACGTTTTGTCTGCATCTCAGCTGGGGTTCACAGCTGTGGTCACAGAAGCCATGAAAGTGTCTTACCTAAATTCCTGTCTCGCTGTTTTGCACTTTGTTGAGCACTTTCAGGTCTCCCTCGCCACAGTTACTTGCTGTCGCAGTCTTGCCTGTATCACAGATCACTGTCTATCAGTGGGTCTGCTCATTCATTCCTTTGAACTGCCAGTGCATTTCAAACTGTGCTTCCTTCGCTGTTAAATGGGGCTTGAAAAGTCCCTTGCCCTTCAGCTACTGTCGCACTGCAGCACTGAGATCAACCCCATTCCTCCCACAGCTTCTGGCACGCCAGGTCCCTGCAGGCTGGGGACATGAGGAGGGCACAGTGAGGGTGCCCCATTCTGTTTTCTGATGAGAAACTTGTTACTTCTCATGGGCAGGATTTTCTTTTATATTTACGAATTCAACAGTTAGTTCAGTCATTTTATTTAATGCCCAGGTTTGAATAAATACAAAGTAAATGCACTTCGCTATTAGAATCCTACTGAAGCTTGCTCACTAACTTCATGACTGAAAAAGCAACTGAGTTTGTATTAATCAAATTATAAAAAAAAAAATAATAATAATTCTAACAAAATTAGGTTGCAGATCTTTCACGGTAAACAAAGTCTAGATAAACACATTTCAGTCTGGAGCAGATTTTAGCTAGCAAATGTAACCTTTGTCTCTGGATGACTGGTGTATTTGGCACTTACAGATATTGGGCTTGATCATTAAAACTGTTCCAACCCTTCAAATTACTTGGGCAATGAAAAGTGAAAAGAAAGCTAAATTGCAGTGCACTAAAGATGTACTTCTTGCAGAAAATGTGCAAGTAGCTCTGGTGCTACCAGAGGTTCCCACTCTCTGCTGGTACACTACAAGTTTCGAGTGGGTATGAGAGCAGGCTCAAAAATTCATTACTTTGCAAATCAGACTGACAGAAAGCCAATTCTTAAAGCACCTGCAGTATTCCAGGAAGAACAGTGATTCAGTAAATCTGCCTCTGATCACACTTTCCAGGCTGGCCCTAAACAGCAAGGTCTTGTAGGTGGGCAAGGTCTCACTCTCCTGTGTCACTCAAGATTAGACCATCCTGGCTTGTAGAGAGTATCCTTGTACTGCCCGCCTGGAAAACTTCCATATACCTTAAAGGGTGCTTAGGGGAAGAAATGGAGAACTGGCCTAAAATACACATGGAAAACAATTGCTAAATATTCCTCTTGCATGTTTAATATGATGCAACTGCTGCACTCATTATATGTTGCCTTTAATATGGCATAATGAGACCCACATTTAGCTCTGCTGCTCCTCCACATGTGTAATACAATGCTCCTAGTTTAAAGCATGCACAGGTCTTCAGGTAGACCTTGAGGAGACCTCCACTATTTACTTTCCTGTTGCAAACCTGCAAGAAGTGAACCATGACCTTTCACAAATACTTTTGAGTTATATACAGACACTAGTTTTGTTTTGCAAAGTGATTCTGGCAATATTATATTTGTGGAAAAAAATAGGAAGCCATGCAAAAGTTGCAGAGGTCTTTATCTCTGACAGAGAAACTGTGCAGATACCATTGTGGATAATTGTTGCTCCAAGTGGCCTGCCTGACTCTTTGGATGAAACACTGCCCTCTTTGTAAAATTAGGAGTTGTTTCTGACAAGACCTATCTACTGCTATGCCAACAGAAATGGAAACGGAGGTAAGCATCAATGTTTTCTTGACACGGGGGCAAGGAAGGGCGTGTGCAAAAAGAAATACGAAGAGAATAGGGAAGTAAAGATTTGCTTTTTGCATATCAAACCTTAAAAATATTATGAATAAATCAAAATCAAGACAAAAATTTAAGTGTAAGTCTGGAGGAGAGGGAAGAGAAAATAATTACTTTGCATCTAATATTGGGCAGTTTTTTTATTACCGCTCAGCAATGTGTAACTCCTGCAGTATCATCCAAGCTTAACTGAGGGGTTGTGTTCATGTAAACAGAGCTAACCAAAGCAATGAGAACCTTAAGGTTTTTTAATTGTAGATCTGAAGAACAAAAAAGAGACCAGATGTCTTTAGTTTCCTTAGAGTAACCAAAATGGGAAAAAACAAAACACAACTAAACCATTACTCACACTGAGAGTCACACTTGTTGAGTGATAAGGTTACAGTCCTATCCCCAAAAGATTCCATATGAATGCAAATGATTAAGCATAAACATGCAAAACAAGTCAGAGTACTGGACAGTTCTCAACTTATGAAAAGACTGTTTTTCTCCTAACTCTGCAGTGGCCCATCACACCATGGCTGTACTCATTTCTACACCAGATTCTTGGTGAGAGTACAAAAGAAAACAATTCCCATATGGTTGGTGTTTACCTTTGGTATACAAGCCCAGGGCCACTGCATTGAGATTTCACTGCCAAGGGCTTGGTGGAAAGTTTTGTACAATGAACAAAGAACCTCCCACCTTGGCACTTAGTGGTGATTCTGAGGATTACCTCTTCTGGAATGATGACTAAAACTCATATCTGAGTGAGGAGTAAAAGCTAAGTCCTGCAGAGGGTCATCACCAGCCAGGAAAATTGAGAACTCCAAGGTCATGTCCAAGGTTGAAATGACTTTGAACACAGGTTGTACAGAAACATGTCATGACTTTATCATTAAAAAATTATATTAAAAATGGAAATTAATTCTATTTATAAATCAAGTGGAAATCTATCTCTACATATTGAAATATTTCTCCATTGATCCATCCTGGGTTCTAACACTGTCATTTCATGCTGATAGCCTTACTTCACTTCTTGCAGTGCCCAATTTCCAGGCGCTAGTACCATCATGCACTAGCTGTGAATTATTTATTTGATTAAAAGGTTATTTAATAACATTGCTTGACAAACAGTCTTTCAGGGCACTCAGGCAAAAGGCATTGCTGTCTGCCTCTTTCACATAACATCATAACTCATGAATAACCTTTGTGATGTTTCGCCACATAGTCTTCTAATGCTAGCAGCATGGTTCACCAGGTTGTCCACTGATATTTTCATTCTTTTGCTTGTCATTTGCTGAGACACTGTAAATGTATTTGAAATTGTATTCCTATATTAAACATTTTTAAATTGCCCTCTCTCTGATCTAGGAGTACTCGTGTAGGAACAAATATTCTTCCCAGTCCCACTTAATCTGCATCTGACCTTTACAGTTACAAAGACTACAAAGGAATCATAGAATGGCTTGGGTTGAAAGGGACCTTTAAAGACCATCTAGTTGTACCATAACAATTTTCAGTTCTGGGTACACTTCAGTTTGAAATAATTTCTTCTTACAAGTATCCATTCTACATAAAGCATATATTGTATGAAGAACGTCGATGTCTCTGTCAAGAATACATGCCTTGTAAAAAAGAAATAAACTGGGTATACCGGCGAGCATCTTAAGGATATCAACGATAGGATATGAAGTAGAGACAGCAACAATGGGTCACCTCCACTGGTGCAGACTGACACAAGCACAGCATGCAGGCTCTTGTTCATTGGTGGCAAAAAAAAGCATAATTAATGGTGGCAACAATGTTGAAAGGCAGTGCTTTGCAGATGAGAATTTGCGCTCTTTTGGTGTTATTGTGCTCTTTGTATTTGTCATTGTTCCCACACAACTAAATAGGAGGCATTACTTTCAGAGCAGCCTACTTGTATATAGTTTCATTTCTGCATCAAACCAGAAACCATACCCGCACCCCAACAGATGTGAATACTACTCCTTCTGTTTTCAGTTATTTCATTCTGTATTTCTGTTTGAGTTAAGCCAGACTACTTAAAAGACAGCCCTTCTTACTTATACATGGCAATAATTAACTATAAAAGATCATGAAAATTTAGGATTTTAAGTATTCCATTCAACATTTTCTGTATCAACTATGACCACATGATGTTAGCTGATCCTGTGGGCTGAGGCAGCTGCTTGAATATTTAGAATTCACCACCATGATTACTATTTAGCTGGGACAGAAGTTCGGAAGTGTTCTGAGGCTTTAAAAAAGCTTCACTAAAACTTAATTGACAAGAGTCCATGCTGGATGTAACATCAAAGTCCAGCAAAGTCCAGATTTTGGTGTGCTGAAACAGGTTTTCCAGGAAGGGATGGTTGGCATCGTGCAGTCAATGCAGCTTGTCAAGGAGACCAACCTTGATGGAAACTGAACTGCTACTCATTCCTCACAGAATCATATAACTGTAGGGGTTGGAAGGGACCTCCAGAGATCATTGAGTCCAACCCCCATGCAAAGCATGCCCCCTACAGCAAGCTGCACAGGTTGGTGTCCAGGTGGGTCTTGAGTATCTCCAGAGAAGGAGAATCCACAGCTCCCCTGGGCAGCCTGTTCCAGTGCTATGTGCTGCTCCTTAATACTTCACTTCCAGAAATGCATGCAGCTTTATCTTGGTAATACCAAACCACTGAAAATTCACAAGCTACATTCACTCCAGTGGTAATTGTGCAGACTACATAAAACGTTTGCTTTTTCCTTCATCTTCCTCCAGCACTTGGTTGTTGGCCATGCCTTCCCAGTGACACAGAACTCTTCAGGGTCTCCCTGTAGCAATTTTCCCAGCCTTGAATGATCGTTGCTGTCTGCGCACACTAGATCACTGATTTAATACCCAACCTTCATTCAGCACCAGGTGCAGACACATTCACTTTCCTGCTTCTGCCTCATGCAGTTCTGCTTATAAATCCGCATAGCAGAAAATCATATTCTTTCTGTACATGTTCCCTACACTTCACAGCCTGCAGGCATTATATTGACAAAAACCAGGGCTGAACTGCAGTGTCTTTTTTTTACAGTAAAGGTGGTGAGGCACACGGACAGGTTGCCCAGAGAGGTGGTGGATGCCCCATCCCTGGTGACATTGAAGGCCAGGCCAGAGGGGACTCTGAGCACCTGATCGAGCTGTAGGTGTCCCTGTTCACTGCAGGGGAGTTGGCCTGGATGGCCTGTAAAGGATGGCCTTCCAACTCAAATGATTCTAGCCACTTGAAAGACTTTAGAAGCCTGCTGATGGAGAGAACTTGTCAAACCTACCCTGCAGGGTGCTTTTCCTTGCACTCTTAGCACCCCTTTACCAGCCAGTCTCAGTTGTTTGGATCAAATTCACAGCTAAATTCCATTTTCAAAACTCAAATAACAACTTATCAAACTGTGGCAGTTATCAAAGCAGTATTTAACTTTCTCTTGTCATAATTAGTGCAGCAAAATGTAGGAATTTAAAATTTTCAGGCTCAGGTCTCAGGCACCAATTAATAATTTAAAGCAATTCCTGATAAAATCAGCCAAATTCTGCAATGAACTTCAGGACAACTCACGCAACTGGAGAACAGTAGTTTTTTAGTAGAAAAAAAGAGACATGTAGTTGCCTCTCGATGCCCCAGAGAGTCTCTAAAGGCTAAGTAACAGAGGCATTTCAAGTATGATTTGTGGAATTCTTTGTGATTTTGGGAAACTTCAGGCACATACTTTAACTAAAGCACATACTGGTCTTCACAGCTAGGAAAAAGAAGGAGGCATCAGGAGTGACACACAAACCCAAACCTTGCATTATTCAGCACCCACTGGCGAAAAGTGAGGATATTAACGAGAAGATGAACGGTTACAACTGAGTCAGGCAGCTCTCCGTGTACAGAAAATACAAGTGATTTATCTGCAGGACACAGTGCAGCTTTGGGTGCATGCAAACGTTCCGTGCTGTCATAACTGCATCTCGATAGGAGTCCCAAACGTCCGAAGGTACAGTTCCGACCCGCTTCTACGCCAAGTACGGCAGAGCGATCCCCCGCCCCCGCCTGACACCTAGCGTCGGGCTGCGACAAGGACAGGCGCTGCCTCCCTCAGCTCGCCCCGCGCCGCGGCCCCTGCCCGCCCGCCACAGGGGGCCCCAATGCCGCGGCTCCGGCAGGCCCTCGCTCACACGGGTGGTTTTCCTTTTTTTGGGAGTTGCAGTGTTGATGGCAAGGTGAATGCGAGCCAGCGTTGTGCCTGGGAGGCAAAATGGCCAGCCATGCCTGGGGTGCATCCGGACCAGCGCTGCCACCGGGCAAGGGGAGGGGTTGTGCCACTGTGCTCTGCGCTGTACAGGGGCCGAGTCCCGCAGTGAGGAGGACACAGAAGTGTGCTCTCTGTGACAGCGGCAGGGCCCGAGGGAACGGCATGGAGCTGTGTCAGGGGAGGGGCAGCTGGAGGTCAGGGAAAGGGTCTGCGCCAGAGGGCGGTGGGCATGGCCTCGAGATGCCGGATTTGGACACCGTTCTGAGACATAGGGTTTGGGGTTTGGGTGGTGCTGTGTGGTGCAGGGGTTGGTCTCAGTTTTTGTGGGTTCCTTTCAACTTGGGATACTCAGTCATTCTATGAAAACCAAAGTTTTTGCACTGCTCTACCATCTAACTCAAAAGGGATCCTTTTGGCCTATTCTGCTTGAAATCCATTCCCCTACCCCAGTGTGTCCACACAAAGGACAGAACAGGTGGCAAGGGTGCTCTCCTCAGTGCTGCTGCTGGGTCACCCCTCAGTCCTGTCACACACCGCCAAGGAAAGAGCAAAGAGCTGTGAGCTGGCAGAGCTCATCCAAGGTGTCCTCGGCAATCTCTTTCTCATGACAGAGAGGGGGAAGAAGTGCATCGTTAAGATACAATTATTTGATAACAGCTCTGAAATTGCTTTCTCCTTTCTAGAAAGACTAGTACAGGTCCTGAAGTAAATTAACCAAGTTCATTCCATCTGAAGAGTTAAGTAAAACAGTGAATGCACGCATTCTCTCCATAGTACAAAAAATCATTGCAAAAACAAAAACTATCTAAGGAAATAAACTTCACTGAGTAAGTTTTAGTGCCATAACTTCTATGCAAATTGCAAGGATGTTGGAGTTGTATTTTAGATTCTTAATTGGATATCAAAGTAATGGTCACTGCTGTACAGTTATTGACAGTTACAATTTCTGTCATTGTCATTGGACTGACCAAGTAAATAAAGCATAGAGATTTTCTGATGTTCCTGAAAGATCTATTAACAACAACAACAACAACAACAGCAGAAGATTCAGAAAGCAAACAGTACTTCTGTTCCTAAATTCCCTTCATGTTTTGGGAAACTTATCCTTAGTATCCCACTTCTATCACTTATGGTCAGGTTAAAAAGCAAAATCTGCAAGGAGAGCTTTTCTTCTTGACTGACTGATAAGAAGAAAAGGAATATACATTTAGATGCACGGTATGTATTTTCTGTTTGAAGCAGTATTTCTGGCTTAAGATTCAATTTGCTATTTTAGCAGAGGTCATGTAAGAATATAATGAAAGGCAAAGGTTATAGGCAGATCCGTGTCTTTCATTCAATTCACTGACGTGGTTTGTTAAAAAGACTATTTTATAGCGAAGGGGAAAAATGCACCCCCCTCAATCCTTTGTTCTAAGAGGAATGCTCAGAAATTGCTCCTGGGACCACAGCGCTTTCTTTCCCCCCTATGCATGCAGACAATATTTAGGTCAAACTGGAGAGGTCGCACTTGAATCTCCATAGAGCTAAATTCTGCAGTCCAACAACACTCAAAACTGTCATATCACAACTACATCTACATGTTACAGATGATACAGCCTTTTTAAAACTGAAGGATATGTCTTTTCCATGCCAGAATATTCCTAGAGAAAGAACGTGGCACATTTTCCTTGTAAGAAACCTGAGGAAACCATGAATTCATAGGCCATATGAGGTCGCTTTTTCTTACAAACCAGAAAAAAAATCAACAGATGGAGTATCTGAGAGTAATTTGACCTGGCATTGCTAGAAGCCAAATCAGATTGCGAGAAAGACACCTCGTATTGCGAAGGACAGAAACTAATCACAAAGCTAATAAAAATAACACTTGCCATACTCAGCTACTAACAGGAAATAAAACTGCCAATGAAGTAGCAAAAAATCAAATGTCCAAGAAACTCATTTAGAGTCTTTGCATATAAAGCACTGATAGGTTAACTGAAAATGCTCCATCACTGTAAATTGGTAATGCCATCATCAATTTAGAGTGTTGAGAGTAGAAAGACCTAAGTTTTAGAGCCAGCAGTCTATAAGCCTCTTCACCCAAGGACAATTAAGTCCAACGTGGTTATGGAAGACAGGGCAGGAAAAAAGAAATCGTAAATGACAGTTTCAAGCGCTTCTCCCTCGTGTGGTGAAGGGTGACGATTACACCCCAGCCAGCAATAGCCATCACTCCTGAGCCCTCTCCAGGCTGGGGATATTTGCCACAGTCGCCTGTCAAGGTCAGTCCCCCAGAAACCAATAAGGATGCTACCAGCAGCACTTTGCATCTGACATAAATAATGTGTGCTCATCTGATCACTGGTCTGAAAAAAGAAATTCCAATGAAAAGAACAAATGGATATTGGCTGTCTCCTTACTGCATTGTGTGAAGACACTAACAGAAAGGTGACTTCAGAAAGCCACAACTCAGGGAACAAAAAAACATTTGTTTCGGTCACTGTCGTTCACTTTCTTCTGTCCTAGACATTGCTGTTTGTATCTTTAGCAAAAGGGTGGTGTTAATTTGCTCCTCTTAGTTTACAGAATCACAGAATTGTAGGGGTTGAAGAGCAACTAGTCCAACCCCCTGCTAAAGCAGATTCCCTACGATAGGTTGCATAGTCTAGATTTCCTTAATTTAGTCTTTTATTTTCTGTCTCTGCACATTGATTGACAACTGTGTTAAAATTTATCCTTCCTGACCATCTCTTCTGTTTTATCTGCAGCTATGGGTAGACAAATGTTCTGTGGTTCTTGTTTGCCAAAGCAGCTGGAAACAGAGTGGCATTCTGTGGAAGTGAGGTACTGGTATAGCGGCAACAAAGAAAGTAAAATAAAGCTGTTGGTATTCTTCTTTGTTGATGATGCATAATTAAAAAAAGATAAAATAATAGCCACTAAATTGGTGGACTCTAATCCCATCCAAGGGAAAGGTGTTATATTACAAAGGCTATCGCCTGTGTTCTTAAAGAAAAGGTGTACTTCTCACCCACACCAGGTGGCTTTGAGCAGAAGCTTCCCACAAGCATTTCAAAGCACCTTAGCTTTATTGCTTCTTGAACTGCAAAATAAGTCAAAACTAGCACACAAGAATAAATCACAATCTGAGTGCAGCCAATTTATCCAAAGAGCAATGAAAATTTCCTCCTAGGTTTCTCTATGAATATGCATTCATATGTTTAAAGAGATAATTTGCCATAGCCAATCAGCCAGCACGTCCACCAAAGCATTCTCCAGCACGCATAACACACTCATAGGTGCGACTATGAGAATCTTCATGGGGAAACAGTGCTCAGTGTTCCCACCAGTCCCTATCAAAGGATTTACATGTGCTCTACCACATACTGAGGTTTTACCAAATGGTCCTTAAGTTCACCAGTCATATTTAGGTAGAACATGCAGGATGCAAAGCAAACTAGGCAGATGATTCAAGCTTGTCATTTCACAAGGACAGGCTGTTAGCTGTGAACTTCATTATGACATGACATTTCCTGCTGTTTGTTCAGCTTAGTCTCAGCACTCAGTGGAGATGCATGTTATACATTTTTATTACAAAGTAATATCTGAAAATGGATCCAAAAATGGTGACCAACACTAGATTTCTCTTGAAGCAGTCAGCATATCAGTGAGGGAAAAAAGAAGCATTTTCACTGAAAATACACAATTCTACACTACCACTAGTGTTTTCAGCTTTTATAAATGGTATTTGCCTGTGACATAAAGACTGAGGCAGTTGGGGGAAATTATATGTTTTTCCTTTCAGTTTCTACACCTTGACAGTAGCCGCAGAGAAAAGCAAATCAGCAGGCAGTGAAATGTCCCCTGATGGTTCTCTGTTACGTTGTCAATAAAATGTACACAGCAGTCATCCGTGCAAGTCTTTGTGGCTCAGGTGGAGATTTTTTTTGCACACATGTTGTTGCATGTGTGTAACCTAAGAAACTAATTTGTTTTGTTTGTTTCCCTCACAGTGAATTCAACATTTATGCCTCAGGACTGTCAGTATTGAGGGTTTTTGTTGAAGACCCCAGTCATCCACCTATGCAAGAATTCAGCTTTCATTCAGAAGCAAAGCAAAGATGTTCAGCTAGTATTTTGCAATAAAAACCTAAAAAAAGAATCAGTATCATTCCAAAGTTAGAAATCAGCTTTCTTGTCTAAGGACTTTTTGAGTGTTCAACATTAGCAAGATTCTCCTTTGCTAAACATATTACGCTTAAAGAAAGAGAATAAAAAGCTGTCTTACCTTATGGCTTTGTACTGGTAAGTGGAGAAACACTGGCAATATTTTCAACATTTGCTCTAAAATAGGAGAAAAGGCATAAAATAGAGAAGTGCTAAACCGAAACAGCTTGTGGTTTAAATGAAAGCTAAGAGGTTCGTGTATGTTCAGTAACTCTAAAAGGCACAGCAGATGCGTACAAGGGAATGTACAAAGACACATGTTCCTGTTGTTCAGCCTGATAGATGATATTAATAGGTGACCTTCCTAAGGAAGGAAGGAAGGCTTTTATCAACAGCAATAGCAGATGTTACGTCCTTCTGTAACATTTATGAGCTAGCACCCAGCTTGGCTCAAGTTCCACTTCAGCTGTCAGGCATACACTTATAGCTCCTACAAAAAACACAAGCTTTAGGAAGTGAAGTTGCAATTCCACAGTGTTAACCCATTATACTTTTTCTATCTGGATGTTTGAGGTTACAGGAAGTAGCATTTTACATCTGCCCGCTTTAACCCAGCTGTTTTGAACATGGTCCTGAACACACAATGAATAAAAGCATGACCATTTTGTCATTTGTTTATTTAGTTGGCTTCGTATCGGTAAACATGGCCTTGAGACGTGATGTTAACTGAGTTGCGTAATGAGATACTTACTGCGTTAAAAAATACTGGAGCAAAGCCCCAGATCCTGAGTGTACTGAACCTTTTAGTACTGAAAATTTGTTTGCACAGCCCAGATCTATTGAAGAGTAAGTGTGAGGAAGTGCTAGAATGTTGTAGAATATTGTAAGACCAAACTCTCCATGCTTATGTATTTCATTATGATCCTTGGACAGAAGGTATGCCCATGTGGCACCATGATGCTGTAAAACAAGTCTTACTGGTGTACTTCCATACTTCAAAGATATGATATGCAATTAGTATGCTCATTTTTTTAAGCTATCTCATTTTCCTTTTTGACTTTGTTCCATGTAGGCACAGATTATATAAACCTGCAGGTGATACAACACTGACTTTGTAGCCACCCAAAGCAACACTTTGAATAGATGAAAAGCAATATTAGTTTTGCCATTGACCAAAAAAAATGTACGTTGTAGGTTTATGAGTTTGGGACATACATGCCCTCATTTTGGGACTTTACCTATGTCACTTTTCTTTTAAATAAATAACATGGGGAAGCAAATAAAATGCCTCCACCTCTAACTCCTTGACTATCTATTTCTGAGGAGTTAGGCAGCTATATGCCTGCTGCAGGAAGGATGCAAAAGCAGGGAGACACTGCCCCTGTAAAAAAGATTTTCATTGTCTCCTGCTGTCGTCATCCTGTTGGTTATTTCATCTGAAAATGTCTTGGCCCTGTGGCATAATTATATGGGTTTAATTTTTATGTGTGTGGAAAACTGAAGAAGTAATAAACTTTAATAAGATCCATGTACTCCAATGCTTCTTCGAGCTTATCTCATTCTTGGACGTGGAGAGGCTGCTCTTGGAACAGGACTTCCTAATGCCTACCAGAACCAATCCCAGCAATATTTTTCCCAGTGTTTCTCTGTTTTCATAGCATCACCGAATGGTTTGTGTTGGATGGAGCATTTGAAGATATCCTTTTCTTTCCTTTTCCTTCTCTTCTTCCTTATCTGTACATGTAATGTATACATTTGCAATGTTTGTACTAAAATCGATTCTCTCCCCATTGTAAAGGTGAGGCTAAAGGAAATAACCCATGCCTTTGCATTTTGCTGTACAGTACTAGCTTGTATGAGCCCTTGCTGAAAGCACATATCAGGGACAACTGCTTTCCTGCACTCTGTCTGCAGGTGAAGAATCCTGGATGGAATATTTGGCAACAGATATGACTGTGTGGCCACCTGATGGCTTTACAGTGAGTAACAGCCCTTCATTTGAGAAGATCCCTTCTCTCTCCAGCTGTGCAGTCAAATCCCATCTTATTCATACACACTCTGGCCCACATTTCTGATGAATATACCAGTGCAAAAACAGATCACAAGAAATCACTGGCAAAGGATTCCTCCTCTGCCTGGTTAGCACTGAAACTTCTACCCATGGCTTTGCATTGGTCCTTCAACACATCCCTGTGCTTTTACAGTTTCTCTGAATCTCTCTGAGGGGGTTTAGATAGCTGAGAGCAAGTGCTGCAGTGCCCTGCTCATGATCTGGTATTTGTAGCCCTACCTCCATGTGCTGAGTGAGTTCTCTCACACTCTGATTGCACAGGAACACGCAGAAACATGTGAAGTACTGGGATGCAGCTGCAGAAGGGTGCATAGGAAGGGCAAGGCCTGCAAACTCCACAGAAGTGAAGTGGAGCTTAGCAGTTGTGAAGATGGCTTGCAGGAGAAGTGTCTTCGAGGACATCTGGCTACTCCAAGACACACATGAAGCGTGGCAGCAGATTATGCTGCATGAAGGGATAATTTTGATCTGCACCCTCATTTGGAAAGCCACAATGATTTAACACAAATGGAAATGTACTCCCACAGAAACGAACTGCAGCTGTCCTAGCAGCCTGAAGATTTGTTGCACCATGCATATTATCCTCATCTGCAAATTCAACCCTGTTTTACACTAGTTCCAAATGCGTTGCCTTGAACATGCCTCTGACACCAGCCCCAGCTACCTGCATCCTCTCTTCCTCTCATAGCAGACCTTTTACTTCTGCAGAAAAAAAAAAACAACTTTTTTTTTCCTTATCTTTCACGTTCATCTTTGGGGACAACTGTAGGAGATGCTGGATGTCCCAAGCTACTCACTTTAGAAGTCATTTCACTTCAGCACTATCTTGATATCCCTTGAGGTGTCCCAAAAAACTCTTTTTTGTATTTCCACTGTGTGTCATTTTAAACTCAAATGTTTGGCTTTAGTAGTATAAATAGCTGTTCCTAACCAGTCCTTTTCCAGGACTAGAAAGTCACTGATGTGTAGCCCACTTGTACAAACACCATCTGGAAAGTCTGTACTAAGTAAAGTCCTGAACGATTGTAGGAGGTTTAAAAAATTCTAGTAACAAAGTGCAAATAAAAATTCTGTTACTGAAGAAGAACACATTCATTTAAGCCTATTTATTGAAAACTACAGTAGCATATATCTTGTATTATAGCTAGCTATTATACTGATGTACAGTCACTGGGAATATAACTGTTCAGCTGGTGTGAATTTTTTAGTATAAACTCAAATTCTTCCCTAAGACAAATTTAATATGGATTGACTTACCATTTTCAAATCAATGGCTATGTTATTTTCATCCAGACATTCTTCTTGCATTTTTCCCTCTGACTTAACAACTTCTTTTTGTAACAATATCATTTTCATAAGACTTTGGTCCATTTTAATCTGCCTTTGGAAATGGCAGTCTGGAGAGCATGCCCCAGGGGAGAGAGCCAGGCTGCTGGTATGGGAAGGACATGGAGGAGTAGGGGTCAAATCGTCACTTTTTCCAGTCATGCCTTTTTCCTTAGAGCATTGCTCTCTGTCAGTGACCACACAGTGGCAAGAGAAATTCCTTTGCTCCAGAGAACGTGCTGCAGATATCAACCACATGGAGATTATCACTCAGTGGCATGTGATTAGGTACCACAAATCACCCTATAGTATGTGTAGGATCCCCTTACACCCCGCCAGTACTAGAAAGCTAGCATGAGCTGTCCAGTCTACTTTGTTTTCCCCTGAGCAAAGGGTCATAGGCAAGGTGTGTGGGTTGGGAGTCTGGCACCTTTGGAGAATGCACTGGAGACACCCAGGTGAGTATCAGGGAGCTGTGGCCCAGCCACCAATCCTTGTACCTAAGTACCTCTTAGTCCTTGAAGTAAGGGTGTTACCATCGCAGGAGTTCTCACCTGTGCCTCTGCAATGAAAACTTCCATCTTCTAGAAACTTTTCTTTTTTTTTTTTAACCTGTGAAGGAGTTGGGCCCTTACGAAGTACAAATTCATTTCCTGGGTCTGCTACAGATTTCTGTATGCAGTTTCTGCCAAGTCTCTGTTTCCCTGCTGCGTAGGAAAATTATTTTTCATTAACACCATGAACACAGCAGTGTAAGAGATGAAGGACACCTGCTACTTCCTGCAGAGACAGTCGCTGCTTCTTCCCTTTCCTGAGCTGATCTCCTCCTGCTTTAAAGCAGTAAGGTCTTTACCATCACAGAACTTTTCACCACTGCATGAAGCAGCTCCTATATCTTACAGTCAGAAGCGATATAGTTGTTGATTAGAACTATTGTATTGGTGCAGGACCACACAGCCTGTGTTTGTCTGGCCTGTAGCTTCCCCACTCATGGAATCACAGAACATCTTTTGTTGCAAGGGACCCACAAGGACTGTCAAACTGGGGATCTTCTGACCATTCGAAAAGTAGGACTCCAGACCACTTCCAGCTTGGACTGACCTCCTGGCTGCTGGCAGCGGGACATCTGGAGGCACTTCTGTGGTGTCATGAATCCATTCCCATCCTTGCAAGAAATTCTTCTGATACACCTTAAGGTCCCATTCCTCTTTTTTCTTTCTGCACTTAAACAGTATATTACCCTTTAGCACAGTACTAGCTGATGCCTTCCTTACTTGAAAATATGTATTTTCCATGAAAGCCAGAGTTTGCATCAAATTGTGCTTTGCAAAATCTTGCATTTCCTTCAATTTCTACTGCTTGAATGTTCAGATCATAAACATTTTTCCTGCATTTTACTTCTTTCAATTACACAGTTACTGTACTTCTTGGCTTCAACGTGTTAATGACCTTACATGGCCTTTTTGCATGTCACAGCTTTCCTCAGTGCTCAATTCAAACAGCATCTCTATCCCTTTCACAGCTTGTCAGGAAAAACAATATGATCATAGAGACCTAGGCATGTTACTGCTTATGGTAAATAATAATGAAAAGAGACAAATTTCCCTTTGAGTTTTAATGCAGCTGCACTGAAAACACAAATACTTCATTATTTTTAGTATATGCGAACTTAAACTTTTGGTGAAGGAGTGTTTTTCTACCAGATAGTTGTGGCAGGGCGCCCAGAAGGCCACGCTGCAGGCCTTTCAGCAAGATGATGGCCTCCCTCTTTCCCTGCTCTCCGAACCAAACTTCACCTCAGGTTCGCACCACCAGGATCTCAAACTTCTGCCTGTGAATGCCATGGAAGCTCAAGGATCTGCCCCACAGCCTTGCTCAGTCCTGGGGTGTTTTGGAGACACGACAAGCAGATATCGCTCTGTGGCGCACAGGGTGGTGAGGAACAGACAACAGCCAGCAGACACAAACACAGCCTCTCTGGATGCCAAGTTACTAAGGCAGCAGCATGCAGAGATTCTCAGAGGATTTAATTATATCCACAAACACTGTTAGGACTTTTACCACGATCCCAGTTTTCAGCAGCTATATACTAATTTTTAGTTTGGTATCTATAGCTGCTGCTCGTCTTGCTCCCACCAGCCAGGCTGCTGTGCCAGAGTTCCTCACAGCTCTGATCACACTGGCTGTGGCAGGTCCATCATCCTCTTGTCAACGAAATGTCTCTGCATGTGTGTGCTGGCTTCTGCATCTGCAGAAGTGAGGATCTTTTGCTTACAGTGACATGGACCCAAACCATACCCACAGACTGACCCTCCAACAGTGGAAGGTCAGCATTCAGCCATGGCCCCGGCAAAACCTTTCCACACTGCAAAGATCTCTTTGCATGCTATCCCTTCCTTTGGTAGCCCCTTGCCAGCCCGTTTGTTCCTTGCTGGTATATCCAGGGACTTGTATTTTCTCCTGTGTCATACTTCTATCCCCAGCCTCTGATGAGTCTCTATTTGCAGTGACACTTCAATAGGATGTCCCAAAGGCACCAGTATCCTGCAAGAACATAAAGCTGTCTCTTTCTGCCTAGATTCAAGTCATGCAGCCTTTGTGGTGTAGCTGGGATACAGGAATGTTTCCACTAGGCAGCACGTGCCTAGTGCACTACCCCTTTGAGATGCTCTACCAGAATAGATGGCCTGGTTTGTCCCTACCCTGTGTAAGTGCTAAGCTGTGCAGGAGGAGAACCTCATCTGCAGAGGGGGGTCTGACAAACGTTACACAGGATCCTGGGTAAACTTGGAAGGCAAGAAAAGAGAGCTGAGGATGAGCATTTGAAAAAAGAATGTGTGTGAATCCCTGGCTTTGCCAGCAGTTCCTGTACACTATCAAATGCCCTGTCATGTTCTGGAGGTCAGTGTTGCTCCAGTGACATCCCAGTGTCCCACCAGACCTGCCCTGTGACACGAGTTCCAGCACTGGACCACTTGGGATTCAGGTCAGGCTTAAAAAAAGTTCAATTATCTGTCTAAATAAACAAGCATGGGTAACAGGTTGTATTTTTTTTTCTTTTTTTTTTCTTTTTTAATAAGGAATGTTGTCAGTCCTACTTTATTATGCGTAATAGAAGGAGGTGAAAAAAAAAATCAATATAAGCACTGCACCTAACCTACTTAAACTACAATCACAATGTTATCTGAATGCCTTACAACATTGCTTAAATCCAACAAGTAGACAAGAAAACAACAAATCTATGCAGGGTTTTTTATACATATGGTGAGAAAGTTTGCAAAGTGTTAAAATATATTTTCTGTTCTGTATGCTTCTGGTACAAAGAAGTGATGTGCAGAATACTGTATACTTATGAGCAGAGCCTTGACTCATACAAACAATAATCAACTTCAAAACATAAACTGCATATCTTAAAATGTTACTCCAAATCTCCTACCATTGCTCATATAAAATCAAATCCAGCACCTATTAAAGTTCAGCCAGCTGATTCTCTTTGACTCCGGTGGGCATTTGACCAAGCCCATGATGACTGTGAAGTACCTGATAGTCTAATTGTATTCATATGAAAAAAATCACATTGCATAGATTTAAACAGGAAGACATGCAATAACAAGACAAGTCACAGTATAGCAAAACCTTGTTTCTTTGGTGAAACAGAAGCAGATATAAAAGTTACAAAGATTTTAGACTTTCATTCACAAAAAAACAGACATTCACATTATACACTATACAAGATAATATAAATAGAGAAAAGTATTATGTGCATTGTTTGGGGGCAGGGGTGGGGAATGAACCAGCCAACACAGCGATGCATTGCCAGGCTGAACACACGAAGGTCAGGTACCCAGGATGGAGCAGTCACTGACGTTTTTTAAGAGAGATTATCTGGGACTGTAATCAGTGTTCCCAACAAGCCGTGGCAAGGCTGCCTCATGGGTAGCTCTGCCTAGGACAAACTCTTAAATGTTGGCTGTGTTTTCTTATTCTTTTCCTTTGCCTTACAACTTTTTTGTATCATCTCCCCACATAACACAAAGGCATAAACCTCTCATCTGTCTCCGTATTTGCAATGCTATTTTAGAAAGTGTATCCCAGGGAACTTACTGTTCTTTATTTTCCCTTTTTCTTTCCTTTTTTCCTGCGCCCAAAGCTGTGCAGGGAACTTCCCAGAAATAATCAGACGCAGTCCTTTATGTGGAGAGGTCCTTTCAAACATTACCTTCTACACTTACTGTACACATCCAGGTCAGTTGTCACACTGGCCAGGGTAAGAAATCATAACAGAAAACTCCTACGCACACACTGCACCAATTACAACCTATAATCGCTTTGTGCACACACTTCTTTCTAGAAAGCCAAGATCCTGATTCTTCCGCAAGTCGCACAGATCTCACCCATCTAACCACAAACAAATGATCCTGTTTAGCAGGAATTTTGTTCTCTAGAAAAGTAGCAAAAGATGGTTCCAAAAGTGGAGCTCAGGGGCTAATACTGCTCTGGCGAGCTCTTTTAATCCTCTTTGCATGGGTAAAATAACGTCCAATAAATTAAATCAGTATGGCTTACTTCATTTATTTATGTACGCTTCACAGCTGCAGCATTCATACACAAACATTCATTACTTTATAAAAAGATTAAAAAATGGTTATATATACAAAATTATTTACTTTTTTGATTTTGTTTGTTTTTTACAAAAAATTGATCCCCCAAACACTAGGTCTATCTCCATTTTAGAATGCAGAGACCTGTAATATAGACCTTGTAGTTAATGTTGTGAAAGTCATTTTTTTTCTTCTTTTTTTCTTTTTTCTTTCTTTCAAAAAAGGTGGCCCTGGTTGATAAAGTTAATGTATTAGCACTTGGATTTTTACAGGCCCTCCTTGTCATATACAAGTCCTCCATGCAGTCCTTTCTCACGAATGATGAGGCTGGAATGGAGAGCAGAAAAAAAGTTCCACATTGCAGTCCCTAGTTCATGCTGTATCCCCACTTATGTGCTCTAAATTTTGCGTCACATGGACACACACTGTACCTTGAATGATAACTGGCACAGTTTGCGTTTTAAAAAAAATTCATGTAACTTTTGTGTTTATCTTCACCTGTTAATAGCAAATTTCAGTCAGTAACGTTATTTCAACCATTTCCAGCCTAGGTAAACATAAAAACAATGTCATAAATGACTGAAGACCTCTGAGGCCATTCTAACCATAAATATGCCCGAAGTTAGTGTGACTTTTCATTTTATATACAGGATTTTAAAAACAAAAAACAATTAAACAACATTAAAATCATCTTATTTACATTTTCATTGGTGCTAAAATTGAGCTGTTTAAATATTGCAGAAGGCTGGTAAGTATCATGAAATGGTCCACACTGATGGCATATAGAAAACTAATGATCATTATAGGCTGGAAATGGTTTCTTTTTTATCCCCATAAGCACTTCTCCTCTATATATTTTTTAAAATTTTCTGATAAACACAATATTTTTGCAGAATGCATTGTGAATACCGGAGTCCGTAGTTTCAAAACAATTTCATAATACTCCTATAAGTGATAGAAAAGGCACAGAAAGTTAGAACTTTGGCTGAAATGGTGGAAATCCCCATTCACCATTTAGCACTCAGCGCCTTGAGTCCTGCCACGTCCTGATCCAGCGATGGTAGTGTTTCGATGAATTTAATGATGTTCCCTTTCCTGATGAAGAATGTTTATAGTAGTATTTCTTAGAGTAAGTCCTTTGGTATGTGGACGCTGCAGTGAAAAGGAGGAAAAATAAAAGGAAATCAAAATAATTCAAGCTTGAATCATTTGTCTTTACATACCTTTCTATTTATTCTTGGTTAATTAGAGGGCTAACAAATGATTAACTGGTATGACCGTGTTACGGACAGGAGAATCATTTCTTACGCAAATTTAGAACACACCTATAGAAGTTATTGCTGTTAGTAACCTATTAATTTCAGGGACTTTGTAAGAGTCCTACTGTTTAATTTGAAAGAATCTTAATGGCTTCTGTAAAAACAGAAAAGGAGCATTCATATTAGGTCTTGAATCCCAATGATTTTTCTACAGAGGGAGTTGCACTACTGTCATCATCTGTAATACGAGACTTTGTTTATATCTCCTGCACTTGTCTTAAAAGATGTGCTTGTTACTTATCATTATTTATAATTATATATATATATGATCATGTTTATATTAATGAGTCTACTGACCCCAGTCCAACACCGACTCATTTTCAAAGAACTTACGATTCATGCATGTAATTTTAGGCATATCCCATCTTCCATTCCCTTGGCAACGTATGGTTGGAATATGACGCTGGATGAAACCATCTTTGCAGTGATATCTAATAAGGGAGTTAATCTCATAACGAGGTTTCATCTTCCCAAAGGTCTTCGCATTTTCTACAACAGGAGGTTGACCACAGGCGACTGAAAGGAAGACAAAAAAAGAAAAACAGAAACAAAACGTCAGTTAGTGAAAGCTCTTTTGAATGTGACAACTGACTTCTACACCAGTGGCTTCAGCAAGACTCCAAAGAGACGTGTTCAAATAAGAACAGGGAGAACAGTCTTTTCTGTAGCTCTCCTGTTCTTGTAGAGCAAATGGGAAATGGGAAATCACAGGTTGTGTTGTTAATACTTCCTTTTTGCTTTAAGTTACTGATTTAAATTTGAACCAAAAAAGTTTTCATACTCACACAAAGAAAAGATTTTCACTGGAGAGCTGTAAAACCTGAAAAGTAGTGAAGTTACAGCAAGCATTTAAGAAAAATGTCTTATTCTCAAAACTTATCATGTCCTCCTCAACGATACACTGCTTAAAGACACGTTAAACTCATGCATTCATCAATGCACAGAGAACATATTAACAAGAAGCTGCAAATAGTAACTGGGCAGTGGTGAAGTGCACACAAGATTTTTGTTCTTCTTTACTTTCCCAATCCAAAGAGGCAGAGAACAACTAAGATGTCAATGTACAGCTCCTGGCATTTCTCAGGTTTCTTGTAACTATCAGCTTTAACAGTGTGTAAGCCCAGAATGCTTTTCAGATTCCAAAAGTGCAATTATGGTTGGACTAGATCTTAGAGGTCTTTTCCAACCTTAATGATTCTATGATTCTGTGATTAAGCTACATGGTTTTGGAAAATGTGTAAGGGAAGGGTGGCATCACTTGACAGATTATGCCCAGTGTTGAAGAGGCAATTGGAATCTAGAGCAATTTCCAGACCACTTTAGGGCTAACCAAAAGTTAATGCGTGTCATGAGGGCATTGTCCAAATGCCTCTTCAACACTGGTATGCATGGAGCACCCACCACCTCTCCAGGAAGCCTGCTCCAGTGTCTGGCCACCCTCACAGCATGGAAATGTTTCTTAATATCCAGCCTGAACCTGCCCTGTTGCAGCTTTGTTCTGTTCCCATGCATACTATCTCTGCTGCCCACATCATTCACAGTGATGTCATCAAAGGAAAGAAGAATTCGTAGTATTTTCAAGGCATGCAAGTAAAACAGTCCTGCCAGGTCTGTGAATGTCTCTTGAGATCTGCACATAAGAAATTTGCCTGGTTTTAACCACGAGTTTCAACTGGGTATCATTCTGTGCCTGAGTCAAAAGAAGATTAGGAGGAGATGTGACCTGTGGATAAAGGTGATTTTGAAGGGCAAACTCACTTCTGAAATCACTGTACTGATCACCAGAAATCAACAACATTTTGTCCCTTTAACTTTATAAAACTGGAATAAAGAATTATATGCCATAATTTCTGTAATGTTTCTACCTGTTCCTTTCTTGCAGGTGTAGGTCAGGTGGTAGTTGCATGGAACATCATTCCACTGCCCATTCTCATGCCATATTATAACAACACAGTCTTCTCCAGCAGAAAAGAAACTATCTGGCTGGTTTGGTCGCCAGTTCTCATATTGCTGCAGGAAAGATCAACAAATTCATTATTCCCAGAGTTGAGATATATTTACATTCCATTTTACATAAGAGCACACAACATTACCTTTAATGAACAGCAATTTCAATTGTTTGGTTCAAGTAGTTAAGCAGAAACTAAACAAAGCTAGATTTACAATATCTTCCCACTCTATTAACAGATGCAATAAATAGACTATTATCCCTGATAGTCCATGACTACTAAATGGCAAACCACAGGTTGGCTTCTCAGATTCAAATTATCTATTCTCTGACTTCATTTAATGAAGCCATGCAATGGGACAGCTTGCAGAATTAGGTGTAAAATAAATAAAGGTGTCAGGGTGTGTCCCCAGGTCACTGCAGATCAACATCTCCATTAAAAAATACAATATAGTACAGAGCAGCCTTTCAGATTAAGAAATGATTATCTAAATTCTTCCATCTGAAAAAAAACCTAACACCACAGACATCTTGATCATATGAGGGCTGCTCCAAAAGTATTGCTGCCTAATTTTTGCTGTTGGCTCAGGACATCAGAGGCAGATGTTGATGGTACAGCAGAAGAGGTTGAACATTCCCACCAATATTCTGTTACATGTTGTTGCCATGTGAATGATAGCAGCAGAGGGGCAGAGTCTGACAGAGTGGCATCTGACATGGAAATGCAGATGAAGCAAAGATGTGGAACTGAATTCCACCGTGTGGAAAAAATGGCACCTAGTGATATTCACTGATGATTGCTGAATGTTGATGGAGACCAATCAGTGGACATGAGCACAGTGAGGCAGTAGGTAGTATGTTTTAGTAGTGGCATCAGCAGTGTGAAAGACAAGCAATGTTCCAGATGGCCATGCAGACTATTACAAGCACAGCATGCAGGTTCTTGTTCATCACTGGCAAAAATGCGTAGCTAATGGTGGTGACTACACTGAAAAGCAGAGTTTTGTAGCTGAGAATTTGCTCTCCCAAATAGTGTTACTGTGGGTTTTGTATCTGTTGAAGTTTCCATAGAAATAAATAGGAGGCATTACTTTCAGAGCTACCTACATATATATGTGGCAATGAAAACTGAAACTGGCACACTCTTATTGGAAGTATAAATCTGGTTGTTAGTATGTAATAGAAATATATATATATACATATATATATATATATATTTAAAACTAGATTTCCTAGCCCTGTATGTGGAACACAAACCTGGCACATCAACTTAGGCAGGCTCTGCATTTTGGGTTCTAAGATGGCAATATGCTGATTGGCAGTGATACAGCTACACATCTCTCAGCTTCCAGATCAGGATCTCCCTAAGTTATGTCTCTAGCAAGAGCTGTGTGATCATGACTGCTGGCATGCTGTGTGCAGCTTGATACATGGGCTAGAACATATTTTTTAACTCTAGAATGTACTTTTTCATTATTGCACAATTTTTTGGATGTCTTTTTTTTTTTTTTTTCCAACCAGCAGGAAAAACAGAAGCAAAGGAACTGTCACACAGATTGAAAATCTATGCAACAGTCTTTGATAGGTTACGTATGGTCTGATGTCCTTGCAGTTAGCAGAGGTGGGATAATCTTTACCCCACTTCTTGATTCATCTTGATCCCAAGTGAAGCACAGTAATTTGAGGCTTCCATAATGTTATGCAAAGGAAAGCTTGAGTAGATATGGGAAACTATTCTTAGCAATTTTCTTTGGGATTTCTGTGTGTCGCCCCATGAAGAATTTAATGAAAGCTAAAAATAGATATCTAAAAGAACAAGAATTCACATAAATACCAGACTTTAACTGGGCAGACAGTCCCTTGTATGGTCAAAATGGCAGGGTTTCTATAATACTTATGTTTTCCTGAGTGCTTACATCTTTCTGGCTAGAGCTGGGCCATATAAATGCCATAAAAGTTTAGCTTTCTATTTTCTTAGCTTTATCAAATAACCACTATTTACTGCCTGTGTGAACACATTCTAGAAATACAGTTAACAAATGCCATGTGGGTAGTATTTACCCTTATGAATCAGGCTATGAAAAAAAAAAACTTGACCTTTTCCTGCTATATGTCATCTCAACCATCACAGATTTTAATTCTCCAAGCAATTTAACAATTATAGTCTAAATAAATTTGTTCTGTATTGAATTTATTACCTCTTCCAATTCATAAAACATCCTTCAAGTGGAACAAGCTTAACTTCATCTTTACTTAGTCTCATCCGTGTCTAATAGTCCTAAACTACAATACACGCTAACTTCTTTACTCAAGACCAGAACTGAGCACTTCACACCAGCTCCCAGCTGAGCCACACAGGCTCCACACACTGCTACTTGCCTTGCCTTAAGGAGCTGAAAATTTGTGTTTGCCTTGTTGGCAGGGCTGCTGTGTAACAACAAAGGATTATATCTAGACTCTGTGGTTTATTCAAGAATGTCTGATATCCTCTAGCATGACATGCTGTTACCTCACATCTGATATCATCATTGCACAAATTTATTTTGGCGGAATACCTCTGATTCGGCTTGGTTTTAGTGCCAGAATTGCTAAGCAGAGGAAGTTCCAGACTGCTGAATTGCTTTCTTAGGTCTCCACCCAGATCTTCTGTAGTTTTTCAGTTCCTTATTTAGCCACTGATTACATGATAATGGTACAAAAAGATTCTCACAGTCCTAGTGGAACAAGTTGCTGGAGAAATAAACCAATGTGTGTTTTTTTGGGTTGTTTTTTTTTTTCCTTCACAGATGATATTTTTGCATGACTACCAGCTTGAAACTGTTTTCCACTACTGCAAACCAGAGGTGATTGCACTATACACAGTAAAACTACAACAGCAGGAAATTAGTGGGAAAGAACCAAAAAGAACCGAATCCCTTATGTCAGACAGTGTATGGTACTGTTGGTTTTCAAAGACACTCCTTACAATCTCTCATATAAAGTGTGCTAGGTGTAAACACTCCACTCCCTTCACACACACAAGAAAAAAAAAAAGTATTTTAAACACTCAATTCATACATTTTGTGTCAGAAAGCAATGCCCAAAATATTCTAAATAAGATGGTCTTTTAAGTGCCTATGTCACTTAAGATCCTTATATTTTGGTGCAATTACAGAATTTTAGAAAAGTTACATTTTACTAAAAAGAAAAAAAGCTCAATATTTTAATTTCATTCCTTGGCAACATGTACCATGTGAGACTGTTTGCTTTTTAAGACCATGTCCAAAATAGATCAGCCATGGTCAGAGAGGAGCCAAAACCATGGTCAGAGAGGAGCCAAAACCCACTGGCACCATCCCATCCAGCCTGCTGCTACATCCACATCACTTCGACACGAGCAAAACCACACTCAGCAGCACAGTGTTTCAGTGGATGAAGTGCAGGGCATTCTTCTGCCAACAGTCAGGCTTCAATCATGGCCATTAGCAATGCTTTTAGCTGTATCACAGATAAAGTATGAGTTATATTTCTTGTATTTTGCTATCTGTATATTCATTTGCCTTTTTGAGAGCTACACCTCTGTTGTGTCTTACCATTAGCTCCCACTGAAAATATGAGCTCCTGTTATACTCTTTCTGCTTTTTCAGAAATCTTTCTTGTGTGGTCTTTTGATGAAACTGAAGCCCACATGATGAAAAGTACCAAAAATCTCCCCACAGGAATAGGACAGAAGGCCTATGGGTTAGAGCCACAGCTGAGGCAGGGCACCAGCTCCGCAGGCTTCCCTGGCTGACTGATCTCCAGTCACTGACACAGTGGCAAGGTGTTTTCTTGTCTTGTGCCTTATAGTGAAAGTTCCATGTGTTTGAGGAAGATTTCCATATGCAGGATTGAATTAAATTGCAGCCTTAATCAGCCTTAATCAGGTGACAGGATAAAGGAGGAAAAGAAAGCCAAGATGACACAAAGAGCTGTAAAACTACTGATTTTAGTGGCCAGTCACTATTTTTGTCTTTCAGATGGCTGGCAGTATTACCTCCCTGCTATGTACAAGATCCTACCTTGTGGGAGATTTGTCAATTATTTTTTTTAGATAGCCAGCCTTATTTGAGGGACTAACTTCCTTCTTAATGAGGCATCCATTCATCCCTTTCAGACTTTTGCCTTGCCAAGCTGAATCTCCAGCCTAGTCTCCGACCTAGCACTTAGGCATTTCAGCCCTCCCTTTATCTCCAAAGGGTGCACCAAGTGGTTTAGATGAATGACTGGGTTCTGCATTCCAGAACAGTCAACAAACACCATGTTTAATGAAGCACAGCTACTGATGCAAACAAAACATTACTGCTTAACCCCTTTGTAGTGCAAAGGCCAGTAATCCCTTGTATGTAACTAGAGCTAGGAAACAGCTTATTTGAAATACAACTACTATTTAGATTTATAGGCTTAATGACTTTACTTCTGGATTAAGGAAGCATGTTTTCAGCATGTTTAAATGAGCTTATAGCATAAACTTGTCTTGGCAACTTTTGGCACTTGTAATGTCCACCATGATTTTTATTTTGTTTCATTTTGGCTGCTTCCCTACCTGATAGCTTTTTAATGCAAGATTAATGTAGCTAAACAATAAAACAAACAAACAAAACAAAACTAAACAAAAAACAAGCAGTGATGCAGGGAGTCAGCTGACTGGATGTTCTCTATGCCATTTCATCTTAAGTGAAGCGCAGCATCATTAAATCAGTGTAAGCCACCATTACAAAGCTTATTGGCTGCTGTCTCTATTTTTTTTCCTCAATTTTGCTACAGAACAGGAATATATTTTTTCACAATAGCAGACAAATTTTTAGAAGTCTTCTTCAGAAAAGCCTTGTGAACATGTCCCTCACTGTGGAGGTTATGTTATAACTAGATTGCAAGTTCTGGTCATTACCCTGCTTTATAGGTTGGCTGAATGACAACAGATCAGCACTAGGGTACAATAAGTATATGGATCAGCTCAGAAATCCTTGGCTTGTAGCTAATGCTGTTAGGCAGCACTGATACTGTTACATGAGATATTCGTGGGGTGCGAAAGGCATTGCATTTCCTTTCAATAGAAAAAAAAAAAAATCAAACATTACTGTGAGGATTTGGCAGTGTATAAAATACTTACATTAACTTCGCCTAGTCTTTAAATACATTTGCACATTGAGAAAAATATACATTGAGAAAAATGTACTTTACAGCATAGGCCTTCATTTCACCCCAGTCCTGAAAAAGATTTCCTGTTTAATTTTATGAATGGGAGTAGTTTGACAGAACTCACCAAAAGTATTCGTAAGACTAAAAAAATCCATTCAGTGGATGCTTAAGCACAGGCCTTGTTTTAAAGCCATGGGTGGTGTCCTAAACTCCATAGGGTAGATCCCATGCATACTTCAAGCACTTGCTGAAATAACACACTGAAAGAAGGATTGGGCTATGAAAGCTGGCAAGTCTCTGCTGGGAGAAATTTGAGTCAATTTGAAGACAACAGCTATGTCTAAACTTGCCTATGAGCACAAAAGATAAATCACATGTCATGACCCCCATATTCTGAATATTTAGATCATAATTGAATGACCTCCCACAGACCCTTAATCTGGGCTTTTTTCATGAGATTTGGGAAACATACAGAATTTGGATCAGGCAGGCATGCAGTCCTCCCCACTGCAGTCACACTGTGAGCAAGTCAAACATTCAGAAGGACCTTTGCTAAGGACCTTTGAAAAAGATTTCCCTTTAAGGGCCTTTTTGTTGTTATTTTTGGTAACAGAGCAGTCAGATATACTGCAAATGCTTTTATTTCCTACGCAACAACTTGACAGTACAGACTCAGAAAACATTTTGTGTAGCTCTGTGAACATCCATTAGGACTGATCACATATTGAATAAGCATTAAGATTTTTGCAAAAATAAACAATTGGGAAAAGAAATCTAGGAACTAGGATTGAAATATGTAAAAATGATTTGCTAGCTGTTATAGCTGAAACACAAAAGCAGTATATAACCTATCTTCTTCGGGGAGCGCAAGTTGCCATGTATGGCAGAGAGTTCCCACTAGATGGCAATGTCTACTCACGACTGCCTCTAGCTAGTCGCAGCAGTTCCAAAATGTTATTCAGAAAAGATCTCTCTTTTATTAACACTTTAAAAACTAACTGAAATAAGTGGACAGCACCTCAATGACTTTGACCGGCTCTGGACCAAGTCCTCTTAGGGTGTTACACACTGAGCATGGTTCGTTTTTATGGGTATACTGTGTGTTGGTCTTCCAGAATACTTCTCAGTACAGAGAATGAAAAACGAGTGACACAGAGAGCTGGTAAAATTCTTTTTCTAGTGGGCAGGTGTTTTACTGGAAGAAAAGTGTTTTATGGTGTTAAATGTTGGTTGACAGAATACATGTTATTTGGGAGTCACATGAACATAATTATATGTTATCAATGTGATGCAAATTGTATAGGGTGTGACTTTCTCCTTTTGTGCACAACTTCCAGGAGAGCCACTCAAAAAAGAAAATCTTCCACTTTGTCATTTATTTCAACAGTTATAGCACATCTGAAGTTGTTCAAGAGCTTTAGCCCAGCTGAAAAAAGGCTCTGATGGAACTGGCCCCATCGGTAAAAGCAAGACAAAAAAAACATTTTGTCCTAGAGGCCCTCCTTACTGCCTATGACATTCTGAACTAGAAACATACCTGTCATTAATAATATTATGTAGTTCTCCTCCATTTAAACACAGGTCAAACGAGCATCTTAAAAAGAGGCTGTAATGACTGACTGCAGCACAAAATCAAAACATTTGGTAGATTTAAAATCTCCTTCTGCAGGGATCCTGTGGGATATTGGCACAATGAGCTTTTTGTTTGCAGCTGACTACAGTACTTTTTAGTTTGTTTGCTTTATTTAACCCTCGGAGGCAGGCTGCCTCTCTACAGTACCCGGAGCCTTTTGAAGGGCTTTGCATTTAATAACGTTACTCTTTCTATGAGGACGCAGTTATGGATTTGCTCAGGTCAGAGCTTTCTGATTCACTGACCAATAAAGAGAGGAAAAGAGAGGGCTTTGTTTTTTCCAGAATTAAACTTCTGTTTGGTTTTGCTTTGTTTTTGTGTGACTACCTAGCACTGACAACTGGACGGCCAGCGCTGTGAATGCAGGGTGTAACGTCGTAGTGCCAAAGGGAAGAAAAACGAAATGGAGTCTCTGGACAGTATTAAAAGCAGCAATATGCCCCATTACTCTCCCAGTGACAGACAATCTGGCCACAGACACTAGCCAGCTCTTTATTACTGTGCTAATCTTATGTAATGGGAGTGAGCTCACTGCCCTACAAAGCATTAATTATCAACAGCATTTTCCGAAGGATATGAATAACACCCCTTGTGAGATGGAGGCCCACGGCACAACCCCAAGTAGCTATATATGTGCTTAATCCATAACATGAATAGCTCCAAAGGACTCCTTTACCACTGTGCCAGCTCACAAAGGTCCTTAACAGTGAAATGCCAGCAATCAAAACACAATGGAGAAGCTGCCAAGAACAACACTAGATTTTTTCTGTGTGGATGGGTGTGCTTTACAGCTGTAGAAGTTACTATTCACAGAGTTAAGTGAATTATTTAAATTCAATTTCCCTAAGATATTTTCAAATGTCACACTGTGTTCACTCTTTCCTAGATCAAGCCAATTGTTAAATATCTCCACTGATAGGCTATGTTTTGTTACTTCATAGTTTGCATTATATGAAATTCAAGACATACAAGGACTCAAGTAGTTATGGACAAACTCATATTTTCCTACAGTCCTGTAGGGCCTACAGACTGCTAGGGCCTTACCTCCTTCTGTATCACTCTGACTTTCCAAAAGTTATTTGTTTTTGTTGCTTCAAGATTACAATGTATGTGGCACAAAATTTATCGAAGACTGAACATAAAACTGTTGTTCACTATCACAGAAATGTCAAAAGAAAAATTTACAGAAAAGTGCAAGAAATAATTTTGATTCTGTAAACTTTTATGTAAATAAACTCTTATACATGTATTTTGATTCCTTTGTAAATTATGAATTGGAGTAAAACTAAGGCTTTCCAACATCAAATACCAACAGCACATAACCACACTGAAAAAGAATGAAAGAAGAGCAAACAAAACATGCTCTGTAATATTCTATTATTTCCTTCTGCCTCTTCTACCTGTCAATGCAATCATGTCTGAAATGTCCTGGGCAGAAATTTGCTGGATTTTGATGAAGAAATTAATAATAAAGCTCTAGGAATACTGGGGTGCTGAAAGTGCTCTGAGTTCACCTCAGTGCCATCACCTTTGAGGTTAGATGTCTGGAAGCTAGGCAGGCCTAATTAGGCCCAGTTTGTCTTCTCAGTGGCCTAGGTGATCCTGTGTGCTACCAGTGTTCCAGATCTGCAGCCATGGCCACTAACTTTCTGCAGTCGTTGTGGTGAAAGCTGAACGTGCACCACAAGCCCAGGTCTTGATTTCCTGAAAGAACATTGACATTTTGTGTTGCACTCACACAGTGGCAATCAGCGCCTCAGGAACAGTGAAACAGAGGAAACAACGCTAAAGTGCTTTTCATGTGGCAGTCAGCTCCAGAACACAAATCTACCTTTCTTAGCCACTGGAAATGTTGGTAAATTCTTTCTTTCCAAGAGAAATGGGTCAAGAACAAATTGAAGATGATAAAAGATTGCTTACTGCCATACCAACACAGTGCAACAATTAGAACAAATTAACTTCATACAGGTGGCCAGCAATAGCTTCCACAGTTTACTGTGGAAGTTTACTTTGATGATTTGCACTAATGTCATCTAAGAAGCTCCCAATCTGTCTTATAGAAGAGTTATAAAAAAAAATAGACAAATACAAATAAAATATGGCCTGGTTAATAAAATCACATATAATGCAGTGTCAGTTACCTAGAAAGTAATCTATTTATGGGAAAGTAAAGTCTAGACTACCAACTGAACTTCAGGGTATGAAACATATTACCTACTTAATTTATTCATATTATTATGCAGTTTTCAAGCCCAGTATGTGTTTCAGATGTAGTAGGAACAGCATGCTAACAGGTGTTTTTAAAAGGAAATAGTGAGATTTTATTTAGACAACCCAATCCAGTGGATAACACCATGCTATTTTGCCTAAAAGACAGGAAACTGCTGAGCAGTTTAGCATTAAAAACTACTTTACAACTAAGACCTAAAACCTGCCAAAATTCACTAAAAGCACATAGATAAATATGTATCAAATGATTCAGTGAGGTACATCAAAGTCTTCTCACATTCTCTTTGCAGGAACAGAGCCTCACAATACTACGAATTATGACTATGTATGTTTCTATTTTGTTAAGAAAATTTTCCTTGTCCTAACAGTGCTCCTTAAAGGAAACATCTTGATGTTTTCAGTGTGTAATGTTGGGACAGTCAAACAAATATATTCAGCAACATAGACATAGAAAAATGTCCTGTGGACTGAAAAAGAGTTTTAATGTTTCTGATGTTATAAATACTACTACTTGCTTTCTCACTGAATTTGACTAGACATGCTTCATTACTGAAGACACCAACATCTTCGTGCCCTACTCACACAGTGCTTCTACAAGATTACTCTTCATTTATTCCAAAATATGCTTATTGGTATGATTTTTGCAAGTTAGATATAAATCACGATGACACACGAAAAACAAGCATAGGAATAGGTGGGCTTTATGGGCTGCTACTATTTTTGATGAACTGTTGACAGTCAATATTTTCTGTAGGGAATTACAAGAATGCTAAGATATCGAAAGTGTCTGACAATAGTTAGTTGATTATTAGGCACCTAAATAATCACCCCTGTTTTCAGGAACCTGTTCTGCTACCCTAGGTTCAGTTATGGTTTCCCAGTAAGAAGCTTAATTATATATGTTCATTCTTTAAAAGCTTTGGTCATATTCTCCCTACACAATTTAAAACAAATCTCCCATCTGACTGAAAGGAAGTGGCATGAACTGATCTCAGTGAAAAACCTAAAGGCCCTTTCTTACTTGATTGGCAAAACTATTATCTATTGATTCATTAGGGAGGAGAAATTTCCACAACCACATCAGAGAATCTAAGCCTTCTCACACTACTAGACTAATGATGAAGAAGAACTCATCACTCTCTCTAGTCCTATAGCTACAGCATTTCAACACTCATCTCACATGATTGTATAAGAAGGCTATGCAGAAAAAAAAAACAGTATTTTGGGAGCATATGGAGTTAAAATAGCACAAGATTTAATGCCAATGCTGGATGTGACTATGAAGCCCACAAAAAGTAGCTAAGGTGTATGTGTGTATTCAAGAGCGCACCATAGATGGAAATGATGCACAGTGCATTTGGTTGTATGTTGGCTGGTTTTCAATAAGCAATTCATATATGTGCTTTTGTCCAATGGTCATAGATAATAGTGGCTGGCATTTAGTTTCAGTTTAAAAATTCTGGAAAAACACATGGCATGGTTTTGAGCTGAAAACATTAAAAAAAAAAAGACTGATTTCCTTCAACTGAATTCATTGGTTGAAATATCCTCTAGGTGCAAATGTTGAAAAAGCATTTGATCGTTTTTCCAGAAATTGTTAATAAACTGTATGCAAACACCTGGTAAAAGAGTTCCTTTCACCATATTGTATTTAAGTTGTGGGTTCTTTATGTCCACAGAAAAAGTGTAACAAAATAACCCAAGCCTTATTTCATACTGTCCAATGGTAAAGTGTGTTGTTCAGTGATTCTCAATTCCAGTTGTAAGTCAAGTATGTCTCCTTTTATTTGGCTCAGAAAGAAAACTCAAATGAAAGACAAATAATAATTTTTTTGTATAAACACTTATCACAGCTATTTGATCTGGGCAGTAGTAGGTCAGTTGCAGCAGTGAGCCAATAATTAAATCCATAATGTGTCTTGCTGTTTGTGGTGTTATTCATTTGCTCTTTTTTTTAATCTACCAAATATCACAACTTTTTATTTTAACTCAACAACTTAGAAACCACATAAGTATGATTTTCAAATTAAGCTGGGCTATTATCCTAGTATTCAAACAAGTATCAAAATAAAGATGAATGTGAGCTGCTTTTATATGCACTATCTAGAAGTTCATGTTATTTTTCTGATTTTGATAGTATCTCCAAGGAAACTCTTTATGTCAGGGGAATACCCAGCAGATTTGGCAAATTTTCTACTAAGTTAGAAGTCTTGAACAGAATTCTGGATAGAAAATATTCTCTTGGAGAGGAACTGGGCCACAAAAATAAAAACAGCTAAATTACAGATGCACTCTGATATATATAAGCTTTAATATATGCAACAACCTCTACTCAGAAATTCATAATAAAATATGAGTTTTTAAGAAATAATGCTTATTTTTAAGATTGTAAATTAATACTATCATGACTGCTTTTCAGCTGCAAATACATAAATGATGTAGATTTTTGAACGACAGTATTGAAATTCACTGGAATTTTACATCATCATCAGGGAATTACATTTAATGCATACTGTTAATTATGTCATTATTTCTGTTAACTAATAGGGAAGTAACAAATCACTAGCAATAGAAAATAGTGATATCAAAGTTAAACCACCCTCAGAGGGTGCCTGTTGCTGTTAGCAAGGTATGAGAAGCCACATTAAGAGACACAGAATTAACTCATCTAGCATGAATGAAGCTTGAGGCTGTGGCCCATCTTTTGCTCCCAAAAATACATGAGGAAAGTTAAGAGAAAGTGATAAAAAGAAGCTCCTCCACTCACATCCTGCAAGATTATGTGGCTTCAAGCACAAACGGGCACATTGGTTTGACCAAAGAGTCACCAAGCAACCAAGTGCACAAGAAAACTTATGATATTCCTTCTTTTTTCCCCATGTTGTCACCTCTCGCACACAGTAGTTTCCCAAGAAATGGTTCATTTGTAAGTCATTTTAGAGAACTTTAAACCTCTGGCTTTTTACATGAAATGGCAATAAGTGAAGCTTGCTCTGTTCCAGGTGTCTGTCTACATAGCCTGTAGCCACATAGAATGCAGTAAAGTACACATGTAATTGTGTGCATATGTGAGCATGTGCACATGTGTAACCTGACGTCCAGATGCTTTCTTCTTTAAGAAGAATTCACAACTGGAAAGGAAATAAAAAGCAAACCACTTCTTTATATATACATATATATGTGTATGTATATATATATATATGTGTGTGTGTGTGTGCACATAATGTTATTCGGTGGGTATTAAACAGCATTAATGCAACTACCCCTTCTGTTCTGGTGGAAAGAGCTCCACCATTTCCTGTACTGAGAAGCTCTTTTATTTAGGTCAGCTAAAGGTGAGCAGAAAGTGTTTTCCCTCTCCTTCTGCTGATTTTCCTTTTTGTTTTAAAGTAACAGGAGGTATCCACAGCAACTTAGAACTTAATGGACAGATAATCGACTAAAGGCCTCCTGAACCACCTAAGGATGGCTGCTTCCTCAGCCTAGCAGCACAATTGCCACACAGACTAGGACAGCCTCCAAGAACACCTGAGAGGATCTTTCATGCAACCTCAAAGATCCAGCCAATGCAAGGGTTTGTACACCATACCCTCATCCAAAAAAAAAAAAAAAAAAGCATTCTGCTCTATATGTGTAAGGAAGAGAGGTGAATTGCTATATGTCATAATGTAAGAGCTGAAGATCACAAATTCTCCATCTGACATACTTAAGTAATGGTCTTAGACAAAAAGTGTAAGAGTTTTTCTGTATGGAAACTCTGGGAGTCCAACATGTAAAATAATAAAAAATAAGATCTTAGAACTACACCACAAAATAGTAATTATCCCAAAACAAGATGGTGTGCTGGTTGTGTGCTTGAATGCATATTTAGTGACTACATGTTTTCATGCAGCTTCCCTCAGTTCTGGTGGGAACTTGATAAGCCACCACAAAAAGCTGAGTGAATGATTTCATTTTAAAGGCATCTTACCAGTGGGCTACCATCAGTCCAGCGGAAATCACGCTCAAACATCTTGTCATTGAGGCCAATCCACTGGTAGTCATGCCCAATACCTAATGGGAAAAGAACCAGAAGGATATTTTTATTAACTTTCCCATAAATGGCAGAGATTTCATCAAAGAAAATTAAAAGAATTTGCTCAGAATGAATCAGACATCCTGTTCTTAAGATTCTTCTAATACCTATGCAAACAACTATTTACAGGCTGTTTTTCTGCTTTTTTTATTTTAATTCGAGATGTCTGTAAAAAAAGCAGATTCTCATCTAACATTTTAAAACAATCTTTCCTCTTCTCACCCGACTACATCTCCAAAGAAAAAAGATTTGTTTCCTATCGGAGCACATATCAGGAAACCACATCGAAAAAAAGAATGTATTTAAGTCTACATGTTTCAAGTTTTATTTAGGCTGTAGGCTGTGACCAAAGTCCAGATTGTGCAGCATTAGGACACAGGAACCTTCATGCCTACCTAATATGGTGGTATTCATGTTATTTGAACAAGAAATGTAAAGCCACCGGAAAAAAAAGTTTCATTATTCTCAATGCCAAAACACTTGCTCAAAAAATGAAAATTTTCTTTGTAACAAATCATAACTTAGTAGAGATAAGGACATCACACAGCAGAAGTAAACATCAGGAAAACGAAGTGCATCTTTTAAACACTCAAAGTGCATTTTAACATGGTAATGCAAAATCTGAACGAACAGGAGGATAAGTTGTGAACCCTGCACTTGTTGAGAGAGATGATAACAGTACGTACGGTTCACAAAGACTTGTTCCTCATGGGATAAAATGCTTGTCAGATGGGCTCCTTGTAGGCGGCATTCTCTCTCAGCTGTATCCCAGGTACGTCGGTGGGCAAAGTATTTGTAGCACTGTCCTTGGAACTTGTGCCAGCCATAATCACAAGTCTCTGTGTCTGTGACAAATAAACAAACCACAGTTCTGATAATGGGTGTGAAAAACAGGTATGTTTCACGTGGATGGATTTTTTGAAAGCAAAAGATGAAGATATCCACCACCTGTAAAGTGGTATGAACACAAGCAATGAGAACTCATCCTTGAGTACTCATTACATTTTCAAGTTGTTTTGTCTTTCCACTTCAATGTAAGCTGCAAGTATATTATTTATGTAAGGAATATACCCATAACTGGTAACTCTGTGACCTGCTGATCGAGTTATGCTGTACCCAGGCAATTCCACGAGGACATATTTAATCCATTACTCAGGGTGAATGAAATGCCTTTATGCTACACTGCAGTTAGTCTATATATCACCTGAACTTTCTGAGTCTGTATGTGAGGACTAGGACTTTTATTTGTAAGGGCAAATAGTTCTGTGAATGACTGCACTGAATTACCTTGGTTTGGAAGAAACTGATAACAGAAAATAATCATAAAGGAAAGTTCTTATGATTGTTCAATCCACAGATGCAAAGTTGCGGTATTATCTTTCTGATTTTACCTCTCCAAATCCTTCACAAAAACCCATCTTCCTTGATAAACTATCAATTAATGAGCTTTAGGCATCATTTTCAAAAGAAGGCTATAAAGCTGAAATACAAACTAATTTACACTGCCAGTGCTCATATGAGGGATGGTGCTGATAAGAATATGTAATAGACATAAGTTCATATCAGCCAGTATTTCCTTTTATATAAAGAGAAATAAACATGAGCCTCAGAAGAGTAACAATCTGTGGATTTGATATTAATTATTTTGTCAAGGTTAGGCGAGTGCAATCAGAATAGATAGTAAGGAACAAGATTCCCATCCCAAGTCTGCTTCTGCACCAGCACTGTAGGAATGAATCACAGACATAAATCAGCATAAATGCAATACGTAATAGCAGATACGACGCCTGGGTTAATCTGATCTGTGCTTGATAATGGGAAGAACCTGTCATTGAGAGAGCTTCAGAGAGGAATGGGAAAAACTTGAGAAGAATCTGAGAACTATTTATTTTGAGTGGTGGTGGATAAAGTGGCACCAAAAAGGACACTTCTGCACAAGGTTATGGCGTGTTCTGACTACAGCTGGTTCCAGCAAACTCAGCACATGCTGCTCACCCTGAAGAGCCTCAGCTGCATGATGATAAAGAACAGGAACAAAAGCTTTTTTTTCCATCTCCAAACAGGAATTTGCGACTTCCCAGAAGGTTTTGTATAAATGACCAAACAAAGCTTTATCTGAAAGCAACCATCTTGCCTTTCCAGTGGTATATATGCATTGTGGTATGAATCTGATCTCTTATTTTCAGTAAGTCAATATAGATAATTGTTAATAAGATGCTCTGGCCTAAAGGACCCTTTGCACTTTTTCAGGAAAAAGCCAAATACTACAGAATATGCCAATGACATATGTCTGCAAATTATTTAACTATGATATTTCTCAGGTTTGAGCTGCTACCAGCTGAGAGTCAGTTCTGGAAAAACAAATTCACAACAGAAGGCTGATTCTTAATTCATAGAAGGAAGATGCTGCTCACATCCTGAAGCATGAATGTGTCAATTTTTTGGAAGTTTTGTTGCCTTTTTTAATCTTCTGAGATAAAAACTAAACTTTAAAATATATGAATGGATATGTGCAAACATATCATTTCAGAGGCTTTCCCTGTCAGCTCTTGGTAATATTAATAACAAAGTAGTTATTGTCTTAGGAGTCCCATATCAAAATCTTGGTTTAAGTCATCAGTACAGACAGGGATATACTGAAGATGAAGGCATAACACAGATTACACTGGTTATCTCTTTTCTATTTTCAACAAGTTAAGCTGCAGAAAGCTGCTTGTGCTTTGACTAATACCAGATACGAGAAAGGAATGTAATCTATACTATCAGCTTGTTAGTTTTTGGTGTTTTCTGCTTTGCATTCTGTAGGAGGTACAGGCTGTAATCTCTGGGATTTAGGCCATTTCAAAGTTTAGTCTGCCTTTGGCTCCCTTGAACATTTGTTTAACCGCACAATGCTGACTAACAGTGCTGCGTACTCTCCGAAGGCACTTCAGCTTTTATTATTCATCTTGTTCAGGGACAACCTTGTCCCACAGGAAAGAAGTCAGATAACAACAAGGCAGTGTTGCATGTTGAGAACATTGTGGCTGGAGAGCAGATCTGGGCTGTGCTAATCTGGCTCCGCTACAGGAGGAGCTCCACAATTTGAGAGAAGGTCTGCAGGAAGGTTGAATGGAGCTAAGGAGTCTTGAAGCAGGAAAACTAAAAGATGAGGCTCAAAGAATGAGGTGTAAATGGCCTGAGGATAAATCATAGGTTCCAGAAATTCTCCTCTTAAGGCAGTGGACAGCAAACTGCAACATACGTACTCAGAGCTGACACGCACGCACCCATGCTGCACAGACAACTCCTCCCTCCTATACCAAATTGTATGTTTGTTTTCCAAGAACAGTTGAATAACTTCTCCTGCACCTGCTTGTAGCCCAAAACTAGCAAAAGAAAAGAGACAGGAGTGAAGTCTGAAAAATAAACAGAGCGAAAAGAAGAGTGGAAAAAGGAATTAAGAGATGATGAATCAGGAGGCTGGAGGACGAAAACGTGAACCAGCAAATAAAACTGTGCAGATTGTTTCATCTCTATTATAGTGAACTGAAACAAGCATTGATTTGCCCTGACTATGTGTGTGCGTGGAGGCACATGTATACATGCATATATATCCATCCATACATACATACAGACACACAGGCATTAACATGTATGTATCTTACTACATTAGTAAAGCTGAAACAGTGACACAGAGGTAAATATTCTGTATATGTATAGGTTTTAATGCCTTTTAATGCCTTCCACAAACCAGGAAAGTCCAACTGAAGGTGGCTGTAACTTTCTGACCCAATCACCTGTGAGAGCAGAGTAGGTGGGAGGAATTACTGAATACAATACTCCACGTTCATTATATACTTATCCTGGGATATAATCACAGCTTTCTGCAAACTTGCTCCAGAATATGATGGAAAGACTGACAAACTAAATTTATGGTATTTTAAAAGTTGTCTGAGTAAGCCTTAGGATTTGTTACAACTTACAGGCTTTTTCAGTGATGTGTGCAAGGAGACACCTACACAGTTTCTGCTCTTTGTAACTGCAATTGTATACATATAACAACATCTCTAAAGACTGCATTAAAAAAAGAATATTTCTCTGTTGATTTCATATATAGACAGGCATGATAAGTACATTTTCAACAGTTGCAATACACTGCTGACTGTACATCCCTTGTCTTTAAATAAATTCCGTAAGAGGCATAAAGTAAATAAAAGACTGACAAACAGGTACTAGACCATAAAGAGAGTCTTACTCTGCTGTGAATTTTACCTGTGACTGTCAGTTTTAAGGTATCTAACAAATGTATTGGGCCCATTAGCTCACACATCTTGAACAGGAACCATTTCTAAATATTCAAAATAGCCCCTTCTCAGCTGCAAGACATCAGCTAGAGACCTCTCTCAAATACTTCCATCCCAGCCTACCAAGTTCTGGGAACAAAGTGAATCAAATGAGACAGAGGTAATCACAAGCATTTCAACAAAGAACTTACGTATGAATAATGTTATTAAAAAAACCTAACACATTGTTCCTGATACAATTATAAAGAAAAAAGCTGTTTTGCTTTCAGAACCTGGAATACAGACCAGCTGGCTATATTATCCCAAGGAGGCATGTCCAGCAACAAACATGCAGGCATCATTTCAACACACAGGGCCAAGCATGCAGCTGCATTTGGTAAACAGACTTAGCTAGGTGCGCCTGCAGAGGTCCTGCAGTGGAGAAAACCAAACTTTGAGTCTGAAATGCAAACAACATACGTTGAAGGCAGGTAGATTCCAGGGAGAATAACAAGGGAGAGGGGGCAACAAAAAGCAAAGGTAACTCAAGCCATCCAGGGAAGGAAAAGGAAGGTAGAAATAGATGCTCATCTACCCAGTTATTCTTGATGCTGCAGCCCAAACTGTAATTCCTTACTATTCTGTTGTTTCAGATGTAACCATATTTCATGGTTATTTCATTTCAGGTTCCCCTCACCCTAAATATGGGCAGCTAAATAATGAACCAACAGTTGCATACATTGATATACCACACTGCACTCCTACTCTGGCATTCATTCCACAAACTGTGTGCAGGATACCCCAGCTCATCTCCCCTCCTCCCTACTCAGCCATGGAGTGTGCGAAGCAACACTCTGGGCAGTGGAACTGGGAGGCTCTGAGCTCTGACCTCATTTATGCAGATGCTGGAAGTTCTCAGAAGGGCTTTCCACAGAAAGATGCCAAGGCAATGACCACTGGCTCCCCTGGGGTAAGGCTCATACTGAGGTCTACTTCAGTCTGCAGGCATCCTTTGAAAAACCTTTTCTGGATATTTCTGCATTTAGGAAATGACATGCAAATGTCAGCAAGTGGCATGCTGTGCTTTGAAAACATGCATGTGATGGAAAAAGAGAGTATTTTCTAGCAGAGGTCCTCCACTCCAGTTTGATCTAGTCTGATTCAGAAGTAATGCTGGCGTGCTGACCTACAAATCTAGTTTAAAAAGGAAACACCCTCAGTTGCTCTATTTCTAACATCAGACAACTTTAGCTCTCTTCAGGAAGAAGTTCCCGGGCTCAGATTGTCTGCTGAACCGCTTCCACCTGGCAAGAAAAATGTCTGTCAGAGAGCCAGTTACAGCTCACTGGTTCTCAGAACTGATTTCTTTCACCCTGGGTTAGATCACCCTGAAGGCTCCTCAGCTTCCACCACCTGCTGGAGCTCCTGGGTTTGTCCCCATGTCACATTTCCTAATGATGGCACACGCTTAATACTGTGGGGGAGGGGGCTGGGCTTTATGTCAGATGGAAATCCGTTATCCTAAAAAAGTCTCATTTTGAATTTCATTTTCAGAAGCAATGTGCATTCGCTGCTTCCTCTCACTTCCATCATATTTTGAATACTCAGCACCATGTCTAAGAAAGCCCTTCAACTTCACTTTTTCTGAGGCTCTCTAAAATGAATAGTATATACTGCAGAAAAATAAGAGAAAGTAATGAAATATAATCTTAGTGTGCTCAACTCCACCTTTCCTGTGGCACTGAGGTACATATTCTGTTGTTCTGGCTGGTCTTTAAATCTAGTGAGGTCAGGACTGGTGCCTTGAAATAAAGCCTGCTTGCCAGACAACTGTGTCTCAATTGCCAACATGGTTTTATTTTGTCTGGTGGAGTGGAAATTTGGCATTGAACACTTTTCCCAAGTCTCAAACCACTGCAGGATTTTAAGCGGAGGAAATTTAAATTCCAAAGCTGAGTGAGCAGGGCTCTGGTTCTGATTGACAAACTAGGAAATGTTCCCATTAACCACCTAAAATGCACTCTCAGGTTGGTCATAAAAAGCAGCTGAAAGCTACCATGGTACTCAGAGCCAGTCACTACTATGGATTTGCTGAAATTAAAGGTAGGAGGAGGGGAGCAAAAACACTTATTTCTTTTTTTGTGAGAATACTGACAACTTGCAATTTTTAACAGCAAATTCAGAACTCCTTTCAAATCACAAGGTTAGGCAGACTACTGAAAAAACTAAACAGTGAAAAGTCCTGGAGCCAGTCAGCTTCAAGAGGTTTAAACTCTAAGAAACATCTCTATAGGTTGAGCTGGAAGAGTTTTCAAACTGCCTTCCACTCGCTGAAGATGAGAAACAAGCCTGAAAATAGGCAGCATGTCGAAGGGTTCAGATGCAGCATTAATTACATAAATCCAAAGGTTCAGTTCATTCACCTGTGAATGAAACTACTCAGCTGAAGAAAATAAAGAGATTTTTATAAGCTTCAGAAAGTACGTTTTAAGGTCCCGTTTCTTTTTCTTATGGAGATGTCTTCATTTTACTGACAGAACAGATTTTGCTACCCCTTTTGCACTTCTATATCTACACATTAAGTAAGTATCTTGCAGCATAGATATTTCTCTTAAATACAGCAGCATTTCTTGCAGGCAATGTTCTAACAGTTACAGAAAATCAGATGTTTGATCTCTTTTCAATTGTACCATTCAGAAAATCTTTTAAAACTTACTTGTGATTGTGGTCCTGCAACCTACTTGTCCTAAAATAACACCAAATGGATCAATCTGGAAAAGTCTGGGACAAAGATGTCAAGGTTATGGCCCCCAGAGAATTGATATATAATCTAGTATACTGAGTGAGATATTTCCTACTTTCCAGTGACAGTTGTTCAAAGTGATGTGTTCTGATATGTCTTTCACACGATATGTAATTACTTTAAAACAGAAGTTCAGAAGGAAAGTAAAACTTTGTTCCACTCATTATCCTGAAAGCATCTCTACAGTGGTGAAATAACATGATTTTGTGTCTGCAAGCCAATCTGAACAAGATGTGCTTGCCTTGGAGCCCAGTTTCAGTTAATATTCAGTATAGCAGTAGTATGAATTTTGATCGGTTAAGCGTGTGGATAGTGTTTGCTCTCATCCATCTGAGAAAGATGGTGTAGATGTAATGCTAAACAAAGAGTCCTCAGCTACAAATCATGGGAGTCTAACATACTCAAATTTTGTTCAGACTAAAAAATGTAAACTCATTTCATCACTACGATTTCCCATAAATTTTAATAGTTTCTTCACTCCTTTATCTTCTAGAGGAAGCTGGCTTTCTCTAGCCACTCCAGAAGAGTATTTAAATGGAAACAGGTAGTTGTATAAGGTTGGAAGTGTCTTAGCTATCTGCTGGTATGATTCATCACTCTAAAAGAAGTTTTATGTTTCTCCACTGTTTGGAAAACAACAATAACAACAAATAACAACAACAACAACAAAAACACAAAACAAAGACATTCTACTCTTCATAATGAAGATAGCTACGTAACATAACAATGTGAGAGAAAAGGAAAAGGAATGAAAGGATAAACTTCAGAGTCTAACAAGAAGAAATGTACATAAGCATTGCTTCTGGCACTGTAACTCTAGTTCTCATGGAAAACATGACAATATTTTTCCTCTTTCATAGCCACATATACGTGACCTAAGCCTAGATTTAAAAGTACATCTTACCTTGCTCACACAGAACACCAACGTAGCTTGGTAGGCACAGGCAAGTAAAGGTATTGAGGCCATCTATACACGTGGCTCCATTGCGGCATGGGTTAGACTGGCATTCATCAATATCTACAAAATAAAGATAAAAATGTTTTTATAATTCACCCAGCTATCAGAAGAGAAATGTTCTTCACCCTTATTCATAATTATTACTAGGACCAGTTCACACCAGAAAAATGAAGTATTGTGAAAGGTCCAAGAGAGTGGTCTTATTTGCATGATAGCTGATTTCATATACATTTCCTTTCTCTTCATCCAGAAATCAAGCAGCAGTTTCCTCAGGAAATGTGACTTTACTGATCCACGAAGTCCTGCACTCCTGCTTTCTAGATCTTCAGCACTGCACTGTGTAGCTGAGAAAGAAGTTATCTTGCGCAGCAGGACCGTTATCAGCGGAGATAGTAGTCCTGACAATTGTTCTGCACTGATATCAATCTTTGGTTGAGTTTTTTTCTCCCCAGTATATGGTAAGTGGAATTCATTTTAGCAATATTGCATAAGGGTTTTTTCTTTCATATTCAGTGGATGACAAACAAACCCATGGTATTGATCAGGGATTTTAAATGAAAACATTTCTAAAGACTAAACTCATGTAGAAGTTGTATACAAAATAGCCAAACTTCTAGCTTCATCATAATTTGGCTTGTTGGTTTGAAAGGAAAAACTGTTTATCCTGAACCGTATGGGTGAGTTTCTCAAAACCCACATTCATAGCACAGAAATCCAGGTGTCACAAGCAGCTTGAAGAGGTCCTCTGCTAGAAAAGTTACTAAAATACTAACCTCTACCAGAAATGCATCTGATTATGGTCATACTTACAGTTTCCTTGAAAAAATACCAGCTAACATTCAGTGGTTACATTTGGGAGTAGGCTATGTTACCACTCTTAAATATAATTACACAATGCTTTTAAGGAATTATCCTGAATAAATTGACTTTACTTGATGTACTTATGAATTTAATGTTTAGGCTTCTAGGTGATCAGTTATAATTCACTTACATTTGTGTGTGCACATGCTTGTGCACTCTGCAGGCAGAAAGCAAAAGAGACAGTGGACCTATTAGTGTTCTCTTCTTAAGTAAGGCTTTACTGAAGAATATTTTCACATGTTCATGTTTTCTTCAACTTAAAAAAACCCCTACTTTTGCAAATCTCATGTATGAAAACTTTACACTTAAATTAATCTGTAGACAATCCAGTATCTAGATGGCATCAGCTTACCTAATTCACACTGCTCACCATTGAAACCTGGCAAACATGTACAGATGTAAAATGAACCACGTGGATAGCAGGTACCACCATTAAGGCAGGGATTACTTTTGCATGGATCTTGTCCTGTTAAGTAGAAAAATAAAGTTTACTCTGTGGTCTCAAAGAGCTGATATCTTTTTAAATTTTTGGAAAAATAAATCTTTCTTCATTTTTGCATTGATATTGCAAGACCTACTGTTGTTACAGAAAATTTAATAACAAGATAGAATATTAAGATACTTTTGTAAAATAGTAAAGCTTATTTTCAGGCATCACTATTAACAACTTCAAAAATTACATGGCATTTACTATGAACCAGCATAACTAATTTTCAGAATCTGTACTACATTTGGCAGTCACAATATTCTACCGAAGATTTAGTCAGCATGACACGACAATTAATTATAGCTGAAAATAGTTAAACATAAGCAAAATGAATGGAAAATGCTTTTGCTTTTTTTGAACAGGGTTAGTTTATGTAGAATGACTGGGTACACAGAACATATATCTCTTGAATATACTGGCTGGCTGTTGACGTTTCATTTCATTATATTCAAACAATCAGTGCCCACAGATTCTTATTTCTTTGAAAGTATGTTTTCATTCATGCACATTTCTCACCTTTCCTTAAACCACACTTCAACAATACAAATAAAGGTACTAAGTACATTTGTAGCTGAACTAAACATTAAAATAAAAGCTTACCTGCTGTGAAATCCTCAGGTTTTACGGGAGTTATCATTTAAATAGCTTTTTCTTGCAGAGATGACTTCTAGTGATGTGTATTTCAATTGAGTTTAAATACCTAGGTATTTGCAATTGATTTAATGCCTAGGAGCAATCATTCACACAAAAATTCACTAGACAACCATTTCTATATATCCACTTCTCAGAGTTAGAGGAAAATCATGAAGACAACCCTTTTGGGATACAAGAATAAAGACCTAGCTTACAAAATGAATAAGAGTTTTGTAATCTAAGTTGATTCAAAGGCATGAGAAAACTTTATATTTTGGTTACATTTTCCCAAAGTACTTTGGCTATTCTTTATAAAATAAAAGATAACATCTGTTTTACCCTTTCAAGTAAAACTTTCACAGAAGTGGTCTTCTTAAGGTACCAAATTCCCTATCTACTCACTGGAGGTAACTAAGTTCTGTTTAAAGCCTCCAGGAGAAAATCCTGCCTTCATATGTTTGGGCATGTAAGTAAGTGGGCAGACTCTTGCTTTAGAGGTTTTCAAAAGAATCTAATAATCTTAAAATAGAGTTCTTTTAGAACTGCTTATCCAAAAAGCAGACCCATATTAAGCACCTATTTTTACTGTGCACGTGTTCTCCTACAGATATTTTTCTAGTAAACATGTTCAAATTCATAGCTACCTAGATTATTTGAAGGTATATAATAGAAAGCTATGTAATTTTAAACTTGCTTTGTTCTTTCTTCACCTATCTCTAGATAAAATAAATTGACGTTACACTCATCATAAAGATCCTACCTGCACCATCTGTGTATTTGATTAAATGGTGCCTAATAACCATTAATGTAAACCAAAATATTGTAGCAAATTATGTCTAACAAGAAGATTTATAATTTATGAAAGATAGACACTGTAATTAACCAGGTAAGCTGCAGATAAACTGAATTCATGAAGTCTCAGTTTTTTCTTGGAAAATTACTTTGTAGATTAAGAAAATATATTTTTAATAGAAAATTCCAGTGCTTAAAATGCACGCTAGATCTGCTCTGCAATGTGTTACTAAAAAATCCTACCTGTAAACCAGCTGTGTAAGTGCTATCATCATGCCAACACAGAACAGCTACCAGATAAAACAACTATATATATCTTCATAGAAAACTGGAAAATTGAATAATCACAGCTGAATTCTCCACCACAATCAGTGTTATCATCCTGACTTTAAGAACTTGCTGGGCACCCCAAGTCTGATCCAGAGCTCCACGATGCAAGCACTCAGAAAATGAAACTGAGTTTTGGTCTCCCATCCTCCTTCATTTTGTTACAGTAGGGTTTACAATCATGCTGATTTCAAAGCTTGATCCTCATGAGTTATGTTGTATTTCATACAGTGCTTTGATTGCCATACCTCTTATCAGAGTTAAGACATTCATTTACAAATATCACAACAAAAATATATAACAGTGATCATATGTGGAAGTTACCTGGAATTTGCACTGCTGTGCCTTCAACCGAACCCACACTTGTGCCAATCAGGAAATCTGATCCATTAGTGACTTCCGGAAGGGAAAATGATGAAGTTACAAGTTCAATAGTATTTAGCTCCTCAGAGCTTATTGTTGACTGTTCATTTGAATAAGGATTGTTTTCAGGGGCTGCATTGTTTGTTGCAATGTTAGAAGAAATTGTTGTGATCTCCTGTCGACCAAGCAAAGATGACTGTGTTTCCAAGCTTGTATCCAAAGGCTCTAAAGATGAAGTTAGCATTGTAATTGCTTCCTGGTCAGGTTTAAATGCTCCAACTTCTATACTGTTGGGTGAATCTGAAACAGGTGTGGATGAAAGCCTTGGTCTCTCTCTCTCAGTACTTCTATCACTTTCTTGACTGGGATTTATCACTATCTCTGAAGCAAATTCAACTTCTATTGTGCTAAGTTGTGGAACATCTGTGCTTGTTCTTTCTCCAAAATTCAGAAAAGCAGTAGGGTAGTCATGTATTGATGGAGAATCTCCAGAAACAGTAGCATTTTCCTCAATAATCAGATCATTTACAGAAGATTCTGTCTCCTCTGTTACAAGTTTATTAAAGTGAGGAGTACTTTCAGTAGTTATGCTTCCTGATTCAGGCTCACGAGAAAACTCTAGCAGAGAAGACTCTGTTGTATCTAGGTCTGTAGTGGGTGGTTTATAAGTTGCTGCAATATCAGAACTAACCTCTTTGAAAGTTCCATCTGATGAGTGATCAGACTGATCTGAATCCTTTGCAGATGATGTACTCGGAATGATTACCTCAGGATATTTTGATACTCCATTAACTAACCGAACAGTTACTGAGGATGTAGGATTTTGAGATACAGAATTTAAACTCACTGAGTCTGTTTCTTCATACTCTGCTGACGCTGATTTTGTTTGTGTATATACTGTCGAATGCTTTTCTTCACTACTGCTAGATGATACAGTTGCATGTTGGGACATACTCTGCGTGGTGACCATACTTACATAAAATGTGTCAGTTGTCAAAGCCTTTTCTGTCTCCATAGTTAAATCTGGTGTAAGGGAAGGAACCATAGGCTTTTTATCACCTGATTCTTCTTCGCCCATTCCAGAAAACCCAGAAACAGACATTGTTCTGCTTTGATCTGTTATTACTTGGTTGTTTGCTGAAGTATAAGGCTCATACACATCATCTGCCGTGCTTGTCCTTCCAACATGTTTAGCCTCGAGCTCAGATTCTTTAGACTCATGAGGCATATGCGGGCTTACCAGTGAGGGTACTGTTGGAAGGTAAATTCCCAATTCATCAAGTACAGTAGTTGTGAGAGTTTCTGTTGCAATCTGCACGGCATATCCTGAACCTAAATCCTTGTCTACTGATTTTGGTCTATGTCCAGCTGTTACTGATTCACTACTTGGAAGAATGGAAGTAGTCAAAGAAAGATTATCACCAGATCCAAGTGAATTCTCTTCGATTATAGAAAAATTAAGTGTTGAATCATACTTGTCCTCTTCAACTTTCATGCTATCATCACTGCCGTATGTTGACTGTATGGCAAGATTTGGCATTGTCTGCACACTTATTATATCTTCAGGCATTGACTTGGAGTGATCCATGTCTATAATAGTTGTTTTTTCTGATGGGATTTGAAGTCTTTCTTCAATTAGTGTAATATCACCATAAACAGAAACATTCAGTGTAACGCGTCTTCTATCATCAACCACTGGAATAATATCCAGTGACATCCCAGTATCACTTGTCAGCTCTTCCGATGTACCTGTCTTTGGGTCAGCAGCAGTTTGATTTGCCACAATCTCTTTTTCTTCTGTAAAAAGAGATGCTAATCCTGTGATCACGGTTTGTGATCTGTCTCCCGGTGCATCTGTTGTCATAACTTCAGAATAAACTTCCCCAGGAACATGAGATGAAGCAGTTAGTTCGACTTCTGTCACAGGAGGTATTGTCAAATGAGTAAATGTATCAGGGGGAAATGAATCTGAAACACCATCCCAGCCAGATCCCTCTCCAGAACTTTCAGGTAATACTCTGCTTGGCATTTTTGTTGCTGATGTTGCAAGAGTTTTTCTCGTTTCAAGATGAGAAGTTTCACTCAGTATTACAGAAACAGGAGTTATGTCATCTGTCGTCAGCACATGTGAAGACTCCTCATGAGAAACATCTCCAGGAGTAGCTATTGGCCAGTTTGTTTCATTTTCTCCCCTCCTCTGGTCCATTTCCTTATTGTAAGGTTCTTCAATCACAACAAAATAATGTGTTATCTCTTTGTCTTTAGAGTTGGTGCTATTGGAACTCTCTTCTTCTAAAGCTGGGGAACTGGTGACCATTGAGTATGCAGTTTCTGTCAGCAGCTCTGCTGCAGTAGTTGTAATTTCTCCATTAATTTCAGCATATGATTCAGTGCTTCCACTTTCAAAGACTTGTGTCTTGTCAGTGGGAAGTTTGGGTCCTACACTTGCAGGATGAAAAGGCTGAGGACTTAAAGTATTTGTGGTTTCTTTGACAGCCAATGACTCTATTGAAGGAATAACAGTAAATTCATCTCCTGATCCTTGTCCTGAAAATAATGGATCGCTGATGAGCTCATTGTTTGTTGGTTTTTCTTCTTTAGGTGTCAGGAATAATCTGGGAATATCTTCTGTAGGAAAAATATTTCGTACCAACTCCTCTTCTTGCTCTGTGTCTGTAACTGGAGAACTTAAGTATTTCCTTTCAGTTACTGCAGACTCAGTAACTCTGTCATTATTAAATGGCAACAACATTTTTTCACCAGATTCAGCTTCTACTTTGTTTTCTTCTGAATATGGTCTGATAGTGGGAACATTTAAAAATTCCACATGTTCATGCTTAGCCTGTGTACTTCTGAAGAATGGATCTTCTGTTGCTTCTCCAGAAGATTCTATTGCTTTTGGTAAAATTTCCCTTGGCCTGTCTTCCCATGAATGCACATCTTCTGACAAAGGAAGATTTGTAGCAAAAGATGTCACTGTCAGCTCATTAGCTGTTTTCTCTTCCATTTTTGTATCAGTTACAGTTTGCAAAGTGGTTATGTCATGTTCAGCACTTGTGACTAGCTCACTAGGTTCAGCAGTGAAGGCATGAACCACAGTGGATGGCATGCTGACAGTTTTTCTGCCATACTGCTCTTGTGGTTCTGGTTTCCCAGTGAGTGAAATTGATGCTTTTGTAAATGATTCAGTTAAAGTTTCTGCTTCTCCAGATCCCTGATCAAAAAATGAAAAATGGCTTCCAAGCACTTTTTCCGTAGGTCCATTAGACATTAATTTTGTGGTGCTGCTGTCAGCTTTGAGTTCTTCTCCAGAGCCATGCTCAATCATTAGAATTTTGCCCAGAGAAACAGTTGAAAAGCTACCTTTTCCCTTTTTGCTTTCAGTAGACTCAGCTGCTGCTTTTATGCCATCATGTGTCACCATGGTGTCAAGAGTGCTGTTATTAACAACTGATTCTGGAGATGATGTGACCCCAGCTGTTTCTAAATCCTTTGTTCCAATTACTGGTGCAACATGGGATGTAACCTCTCTTCTAGAACCAAGTCTTGATTTGATGTCAGAAGGAGCTGTGTAAGTTGGTTCTGCTTCTTGTGTTTGTTCTCCTTGGTTTTCCGTACTAAAGACATTCTCAGACATCTGAATTGCTACTTCAGACTCCTTTGTCAAGCCATCTGACCCAGTACTTGAAACTGATGTTGCTGGTTCACCTGTTCCTGTGTGCTCTTCATATTCTGTTGAGATATTCTTCAGTGAAACATTGATGACATTAATATTTCCTTCATGTTTTACTGTTTGTGTTTCCATGACAGACCTTGATGGAACTGAAGTCAAAGTAGCAGACTCAATGATAACATCTATGTCTCCAGAACCTGAATCAGAAAATGGGGAGTCAGTACTTACCACTTTTCTTGTGGGACTCCCTGAAAATAAGTCTGCTGGTTCTTCAGCTGATCCTTCATTTATAAAAAGCTTCTCTCTCAAGAAAGGAGTGGCGGTAACCTTTTTTATTTCAGAATACATGGTACCTGTTACTGATACTGTTTCTCTGAGAGGAATGGGTTCCTGACTTACAGTTCTGACTTCATTAGTAGTGCTTCCAAGCTCATTCAGTTCCCATTTTCCCTTTGCAGCAGTGGCTGAAATTTCCTGACTTGAATAAGCAGCAGTCTGTACTTCTTTTTCATCTTCAACTTCCTTTTCAGTTGCAACAGAGCTGCCAACTACTTGCTCCGTAATTAGTTCAGACACAAAATTGGTGGAAACAGTTGCTTCAGAACTTTGATCAGTAGTAGAATAAAGATTTCTTGCTTCTCCAGGCAAAGCAGAGGTGATTTCTGAAATGGTTACAGAAATTTCTGTTGGCAGTACTGTGCCAGAACCCAAAGAAATATCTTGCACTGAAACTGTTTCTGCAACTGCTGTTTCTGTTGTCATGGCTGAAGCTGAAGTGCTGTTCTCTTCTACATCTCCAGAACCTTCTAGAACTATAAAAGAAGAAGCACTAATCTCAGGCTTCGTTGCATAACTTGTTGCTTCCAGGCTGCTTTCAAAAGGGTACTCTGTATCAAGTTTAATAGTCGATTTATAGTAATTTCCCGGTGTAGCGGTCCCATCTTTTGGAATAAGGTCTTTCACAGCTATGCCTACAGTAGCAGTATCAAAACCTGCACTTGGAGCAGCAGTTACTGCAGAGCTTTCTACAGAAAAGACACTAGGAACAGAAGTTGTACCAGAAATTTTTTCATTATCTTCATGACTTGACATTGTCACAATTTCTGTGAACACAGACCTAGACAAATCAGATTCAGTGGAGCCATCTCCAGAAGACTCACTAGCAATCAAAAGCAAGTTTTTTGTGTCTTTGGTAGAGCTCTCCTCAGTTCCATGCCACATTACAGTCTCCATATTTTTTTGTGGTGACTGCTCATACATAGAAGTAATCTCTAAATATTTGTCTGTTGTGGTAACTTCTGACTCACCACTGTATACTGGTTCTAACATTGCAACATCTGCTGTCGGTTGTGTGACTTCAAATGCCCCCATTGCTTCTCCAGCTTTGCTTGGTTGCACTGTACCAGAAGCTTCGGTTTCAGATATTATAAAGGTGTTTGTTTCATTGATTTGTGAAAAGGTTACATTTTTTGAATGTGCAACGCTTTCAATTTGGTCACTTCTTGCTTCCTCTGCTTTTGTGCTTTTAGGTGCGCTTGTTACTTGCTGCTTTCCATTGATGAACTGCAAAGCTGGAGGAGTTGTAACATCAGTAGTATTTTCACAGTCTTCTTCCTCCTCTTCAAAGTCCATGAAGTTTGGAAAGAAAGGATCCAATATTATATATTCAGATGAATCCTGCACAGAATCTGAAGTACAGGGTTCAGTCTGAGCTGATTCTGCATCAGTATGGGGTTCATCTATTGCATGAGGAAGAATGTGGCGATTGAACAGATCCAAAAACTCATTCACCGGATGATCTGCAAAAAAAAAAGAGCTTTTCATAATCCGTAAGTAACAGTCATGGTTGTGCATTATTGCAGACACATGAAGTATAAACAATCCTTCAGAGCAAGAAAAAAACAACAGAAAATTAAAACACAGCAAATTCAGTATATTCTTCCACTCACACTATGTTAAATGCTGCCGCAGTATTTTACTTTCTACTCAGACCCTCTGTATATTGAGTTCACTGCTTATGTAATGTTGTCCACACCACAGCTAGCCTTTCCTGTGCTATAGAGGAGAGACAAGAGCTATTGCTAGACCACAAGACTACGGTTCCGCTAGCTAACCTTCACTAAAACCGAGCTTAGATGAAGCTAAGCAAAGTGAAATCTAAATCTAAAAAGTAGGACATACAGAACATACCTCTATAGCTCCATTTATCTTCAGTAAACAGTAACTCATATTACTAGTTAACACCATGAAAACCACACCACGTGCTCTATTCTTTACACTCCAACCCTTGGTTAGCAAATAGTCTCATTTTACAAAGTCGCTGCAATTTGCCATTCTAAATTATTTAATAAATAACAACAACAACAACAAAAAAAGATTCAAAAATCAGTCATCATTCAGACAGTAACATGAGTAAAGCCCAGTTATTTTTTTTCTGTTTAATACTCACTTTAAAAGATATACACACTCTCACAGACTACAGACCTCTCAGCTTCTGTCGAGGTAGCCAAGCAGATAAAAAGGAAGAAAGAAGTTCTAAGCAGACACTGTTTTATCTATAGGAGCCCTCATGAATTCCTTTAAGACTTATGATCATAAAGTCCACAGGCACTTTAAATATGCACCTCCTGAGAACAAACATTACTTCAAGCCCTCTAGTCTATATAGTAAATGCTGTCCTCACTGAATGTACTCATATCCATCCATCCATACAGACTACAGACTCAGAGAATAAACAACGATTTTCAGGCTTTGTTTGATACAACACTTAGCCGACTGATTTGAAGCTGGAAACTTTGTTCCAAGATGTTACTCCACGAACATATTCTGCTTCTGAGGCTATGTTCAAAGCCATTTTGTCCAAAGTGAAATTACACTTTGCTGGTACAAACTCAAGTAACAAATGAACCTCTGTCTACAACTATCTGAACCAACATACAGGACTCCTTGCAGCACCATCAGTGGTGGTTACTATCCAGAGAATACGTTTAGGTCTTTTAGCAAACTAAATAAATGACAGAGCACAATTTACAAGTATTTCTTCCTCATTAGAACTATTTACACACAATTTAAAAAAAAAATGAGAAACTAAGAGGAAAAGTATTTCATTAGTTTGAAGTAATTCTCCTACATATGAACATCATTTAATCTATGGGACAACTGAGCCCTCAGAAATAATCAGGTGATAATTCTGGAGAAGAATGTATTAAATCATGTTGAACTGATGCAGAACACTGTGAGAGGCTGGTGAATCTTTGGCTTTTTTGTTTGTTTGTTTGTTTGTTTGTTTGTTTTTTATGTATGCAAACTGCCTGCAACTCAGGTTTGGAAAGGTCACTGCAACTCAATGGAGAATTAATGTTCTAGTTGCTCATCACCCTGTGCTTACTGCTAAACTTAGAAGTACCACTGAACCTTCATTTTGATAAATCTCAAGCTGAAGAGTAATGGCATTTCACAAAGAATGAGTATTAAGTGCACTGAATCAGAGGCTATCACCTAATTGCTAAAGAATTTGGGAAAAATTAAGATCAATTCAGTTTGTACAGCATTAAGTTCAGGGTTCCCACTACAATGAAAAATGTTGTCTTGTATCTAATTTCTGCCCAGCTATATGGGTATTTTCCCAGTGAAGCCTGTGGTATCAAGGAATTGTATTTTCATAAAAATTAGAAGCTCTTATTAGCACAAAATTGTAGACTTTGTTTTCAAAATCCTGAACTAAAAAATACACAAGTCAATAAATGAAAAAGGGAATGGCAAGTTAGATCTGCTAGGGAGCTTTCAGAATTTCTGATTCTTGGTAAATTCACTATAATATGAAATACAGAAATACGGAACCAGAGAATTACAAACGAAAATAAGCACAAACAAGAAAGATGCCTGTGTACACAATTTATAAAAGAATATGTATAAATACCCTAGTATATAGACTAACATGGCATAAGCATTAATTACAATTTCGCATACAGCTGTTAGGATTGTGTGCACAAAGCATGTATTCCTTTTGCAAAGAACTATACATATTTTTTAAAAAAAAAACAAACATAAAAAACCAGGATGGGACAGGATAGGTTATAATTTGTAGGAAGATACCATGACTAACAAGTTCTGACCAGTGCACTGTTTTCTGTAGCAGTGCACACCTGGGAGTCCCTCAAATTACTAGCTCATGCTAAATCACAGTAGGTAATAAATTTAATGAACAACATCTGTTCCAAATTCACCTAGAAGACATATACAAATTCTTACATATGCAAAGATCTCTATCAGACATTGCTTCTACTTTGTTAGCTTTTTCAAGATCTCACATGCCACAAAGATCCACATAAAAGAACCTTGGCTATGGTGTGATGTTCCAATAATAAATTTTGAGAAGACCCTTTCATCAAATATTAAGTATTATTGTCTTGTTTCGTTTTTCCCATGAACAAAATTACCAGCTTTTAAGAAAATAATAAGGAATCCAATTGAATTATTTTTTTATTAAAATTTCTTCTCCTTTTTGGAGTTTTGGTAATTCAGGTTGCCAACACTCTGCAGTAACAGCTATGGTAAATTCTCTTAAGCCTTAGAGATGAGCAATGATCTAACAAACAATACAGCTCATATACCATGTAATCTTGTCCTCTAAGAATAAGCAAGACTCTAGGACGAAAACTTGGATAAAATCATTAAATGTGAATAGGGAGGGAAAAGCTTTATCTACAAAGTGGTTTGCTGATGCTCAGGGCAGATACACAAACACTTGCAATAGCTTTAAACTGTCTAGATGTAGCTGAAAGATGCTGTCTATATTCATGTTTGTGCCCATTTCATCTACAAGGAAAGACACATAGATTGGAGCCTGTTATTAAGAGCTGAAATGAGGACAAGGGAAAGGAATTCAGTTCCTAAATGCTCTTATCAGTAGTTCACACATTACAATGACAAATAAGACAAAAGTAGCACTTGTTCAAAGAGATGCTCTTCTATCACTCTCAGAAGAAGAAAGCAAAAACAAGTAGTTAAAAAGTAGTCTAAACAGGGGTAGTAGGTCTAGATTGCCAGTCCAACAGAGATTTGCCAGTAAAGCCTTTTATTGAGAAAACTGAAGAGGTATGCAGTGAAATAAAGATGAAATAGATAGGTGGATAGGTTTACATGCAGCCTAGAGTGCTTCTTAATCAATTTAATACATTTAGATGTTTTAAATTACCTGCATAGCATGAGCATCTATCTCAGAATGTGCGTAACTGTGTATAAGAAATGTAAATTCCCTTGCTCCAGGTGCTTTTTGGACACAAGAGGATTTGACTGCAATTACTGAAAACCACAGAGCAATGGATTGAGGTGGCATTAATTTCCATTCCATCCTTCTCATGATCCTTGGCTCTAAAATTAATTTTCCACAGGCCCAAAGACAAGAGTTGCCCCAAAGTTACTCACTGCTGTCTTCCACACATGTAAATAATGTATAATGTGCGATACCAGTTGTTTGTTTGTTTGTTTGTTTGTTTGTTTGTTTTAAGCACTGTTAATATTTTACAGAGAATCCTAAAAGGCTTTTTTCCAAGATCATTTGGGAGGGGAGCAGGCTCCCTCCCTTCCCTCTAAAAACCCTTCTGATAAGCAGAGCTGAAATAGAGTAAAAAGTCAAATGAAAAACAGATTCTGATTTTTTCAAACTTTTAAAAAATTTAAATATAAAAACCAGTAGACTTATGCATTAAGCATGTTCTTGTAAGTCATGTTCATAATAGGAAAATTAGCATTCAATCTGACATTCTGCAAACAGCACCTGTGGATTCCTGCAACTTCTCCACTTACAGTGAACCTTCCAAAGTTATGTGTCAGAAGTAATAAGAGTTTGTTGTTTCATAGGACTAGAGGTCTGATAAACCCATGATATCCACTGAAGGATTCACACAATATTCTGTGAACTTTGATTCAGGCCCTGTATTTTGTTTAGAATACAGATAAAAAGTAAAGATAATTTTAAAAGAAGACCAAAAACTTCCTGGACTGTTTGTCCTGACTGTTTGTTAAACGTATTATTTCATAGAGCGACACTATCACAAATTACATAGCATTCGCTATCAAGAATGCAGAACCACAAGGTTAGGAAGAAAGAAACAATATAGTTTGCATTACTCATATTTATTCCTGCATTTCATAATCAGGAAATTTTTATTTTGGCTCCATCAGAATTATATCACAGTGGATTTAGTTTGTATTATGACTACAATTACAATAAAATATTGTATATTGTACATATGCAAATGTGCATATGTTACATATGTTATATACACATATATACCTATGTTATATATGTAAATGTGGCATTTAGTGACTGTAAAAAAAGGTAATGTAGTAACTTGCAATGAATTTTTTTTTTAAAAATAACCTTTGGCTCAGAAGGAAAAGCGATTTGTTTAAGACAAAAAATGGAGAACCCTCCCCCCTTTTTTTCCTGAGTATAATTGTTACATTCCATGCTTTACTGTCTACATCACCTTGTTTCTCCCCTGTAGCTATATACTCTGCACTTACTTTCAGATACCTCCTCTTCTTTGCTACAGTCGGTCAGCACAGTACGACAACCACCACCTCCTGCAGAAGACCTGCATCGCATGCTCTATGACAAACATGCACCTCAGTAACAGCCTTGAACATCACCTCCAGCAGACCACATGCTCTGGGACTATCGCTGGGCTGTCTGGGATGGGGACTAGGGGATAGACAAAACTGTAATCCCTACCACTGTGAAAGAACAGATCATCAGAGTCAGAAATCTCAAGCAGATACCTCTTCAAACCACCTATTGATTAAACTTTTAGAAAACATTCTGAAAAAGGCAATGCAAAGCATGGCCATATTTTAAAAACATGCTATGGAAAGCACAATGACAGAAGTGAGGACTAGGTGCAGATGCACAAATCAGTATCTGATTCATTTTTGTATATTCACAGAATTTAGCCTAGCCTCCCACAGGAGATGGGTCACAGAATTTCACTGAGTCCAACCTTACACAGTGGATAAAAGATGCTTTGAAAAATTGATTCAAACAGACAAATCCATGGAATACTTCAGTAAACATGCATGTTGTGTTTGATTAAGACTCCCCGAAGAACCCAAACTCGTGGCTTTTAGGTGTTATCTGAAAATTCACACCTATTTGTAGGACACACCTCATAGGTTAGCAAGTGTGACCTACCAACAGCAAGCACAGAGTCATCGGACATCTATTCAGACAACAGATATTTCCATTTCTTCTATACTTTGAGTATACTTCTCTTACTTTGAGTATTCCTCAAAGTAAGGGGTCCAAACTGAATTACTTAAACTGTAAAAAAGTCAGTGAGGGCTAACATCTGGGCTTCGGAGAAGACCAAGCTGAGGAATGATTCTAAGAGCTCCAGGTGACCACTGACTCCACAGAGCCCTCAGCTCTGCTGAGGAGTAGCTTTGCAGCAGAAGCTGACTCAAGCATTTTGAGGACTACAGCTTTCTGAAAACCTTCCAGAAAGCCCAGTCAATCCCACAGCAATACGTCAGTCTCAATGAATATTTTGATTTAAAAGCATGCTGAAGAACTGAAGGAGCAATTCGACAAGGTGGCCTTTAAAAAAAAAACTAAAGTTTTTAAAGTTTCAAAAACTGGGTATGTAGAATGACTTTTTTTTCCCCTCCAAAAAAAAAGAAAGAAAAAAAAAAGTTACATTTAAATTGGTGTAGAATGCTTCTGTTTTACAGAAATAAAACATTCTGATAACATCTTTTGGACTCTTTTGTTTCATAGCGAGGGTTTTTTTGTTGTTGTTTGTTTGTTTTTTAATTATTATTATTCTTTTCATCTCATTTCAAAAGAAATAAGATTTTGAAATACAGACATTTCCTGCTGAAGGAAAATTCCAAGTGTCAGTCTACAGTATATGCAATTCCTCTAACTTGTGCCATCTTGTAATATCATTAACCTACCTAAGCACGGTCAAAGTGCAGCAGTGCTCCAGGCATACCTCATCTCCCCTACCAGAAAAAGGTGGGAATGCTGCCAAGGAGCTGGTCTGAGGTGTTAAAGAAACATGGCTACTACTATACACACCTAAGTAAAAGACAACAAAGGCAAGTCCAGAAATAATTAAACTTTCAATTATTTTAATCCTTTTACTCTCCATTAACATGGACAACATGTATGATGAGGTCTAGTTAAAGCCAGTTCTTGATTACTCTTCAGTCTAAACAAATAAAGGGTTTTATTTAGTTCTCTTAAAAGTGCTCCCCAGTTAGGTATATATTTCTGAAAGTTCTGTTAACTCTGGCTCCCATTAGAAAATTTTAAGGATGCAATGCACATTTCCATTGGGGTTTTTTGGTTGCTTTGTTTTCCTTTCTAAGTTTAGTCAAAATTTATTTTTTGCTTTCCGTCTGCCAGTCAAAAGAACAGTCATTATTCCTTAAATCTCATTAGTCATTTAAAAAAAAAAAGAAAAAAAAAAAAGAAAAATCAGATATAAATTCTATAAATTGAGCTTGAATAGAAATCTAAATCATTCAAGCAAATATCTGGAAGCAAATATTGGGAAGGAAGAGTTTGTGTACAGATGGATGGGCAGCAGCTGAAAGCAATTCAAGGTGGGTGGTCAGCTTTGTCTGCTCAAATTCACTTCACCATTCTGCTTTACCTTATTTGGGTACCTCTGTTTTCATGTGAAATACAGCCCTCCTGAAAGCCTCAGTATCAATTGCTGGCATGTTCTTAAGCTGCAGTCTTTTTCCAACTATGCCATTCCACATGTTCACACTTGACTGAATTGTTGGCCATGACCAGAAACACCTGTGTAAAGGGTGTCACTCATCTGGACATCTGTTTTGCACAGGGCTCTGGACTGCATCGTTTTGCTTCAGCATCCCTGCCAAATTTTGGAGTAATAGACATGATGATGCAAAAACCATGTCAGAAATAAAGGAACTGTTTTATTATAAAAGAGTATCATGAAACCTTCTGGCAGCCTTTGGCGTTTCCTTCAGCCTCATTGCTTCCTGCTTTCCCCCCCTGACACAATGGTAAGCTTGTTAAGAAAAAACAGAGTGAGTAAAATGTCAAGTTGTTAAAAACGGCAGTTTTGTAGTGTCAAGTCTGAGCCCCTGCAAGTGCAGGATATACTTTCCTGGATAACGAGCGAGTATTTGCCATACAATATCCTAAGGACAACTATTTTGTTCCCATTTCCTCTCTGCTCCAGTATTTCATTAACAAAACTATGTTCCAGACAGCGGTGTCTCACTCCTGAGCATCCTTCCAACAGTGACATTTTACTTTATGCCTATGGAGAAGACGCTTCTAATACTCTGCAGGGCTAAACAAACCCAAAACAAACCACTGGCAAGTACTACATCCTTTTCTGCAGCTGAAATCCTAAACAAAGAAAAAAGTCAAATTGTGCACCCTGGATTCGCCGTTCTGCCTGTTATATATAAAAGTCCAACTCCAGAGGCCAGCTCACCAGGGCAGATAGAAGACTTGTCTGGGAAAGGAAAGCAACCGCTCACCAAAACTTTAGCTTTGATCCCATGGGTACTCTTCCATGGTAAAGAAGGAAACAGGTCTTGCCCTTTGCTAACTGTCATTTACACGAGGGCAACCCCAAAATGCTTCTGTCGCTACACATTTGGAACAAGACAGAATCAATTTCATCCCCACTAATGTGGGAAGTGAGTGCCCCTTCCCAGCAAAAAAATGACCTGTAGCCACAAAAATTTGGTCCGGCATCAAAATGAGACAGACACAGTGCTGAAGCAGATGTCCATGAGACATGAAATGCTGAGTAATAAATGTTCAATCCTCTGGTAAACGTCAACAATCTTCGGCTCTAGCAACAAATTTAGAGTAGACTCCCTACTGTGATAGTTCCCAAAAAACTTAGGTTGATTTCATATTAACGTAGGAACAATACAGGCTGTTTTATGGAGTAGGCACGTGCTCAGATTTACTTTGTTAGCCAATGTCATTTGCTTCAAAGGTGAAAGCTTATGTGGTAAAAATAAAAGCAGAACATTTCCTGAGGTTCAAGCTCCACAACAGACCATTGTGTTTATACATAAACACACACAGTTAGCTGAATATGTCATATTATCCCAACTGATCTAGCTCACAGTGCTTTTTCTAAAAAATATTGGAGTAGTTAATACATATGTGCTGCCATTTACTGTGATGGTCAAGCAGACAGCACTCAAAACTATGGTGAATCAGACACACTGTTTAGCTGCAGCCCCTGTTCCTTCTGGGGACAAATTTATAGCTATTACTTTTGTGACAATCCACACTCACCAATCTATTTTAAGGCTTGAATTTTATTCACTGAAATATGAGCAAGGCTTTTCTAGAGTAATCCACTGTGCGCCAAATCAATCTTGGCCGAGACCTATATGCTTGTGTTACTACATTTATCTTTGTAAAGCTTTAAATGCAAATGTATGTTTTCAAATATTTAGAGCGATTGTACACATAGATATTGACTGACTTGGCATGTGGATTTTTGCACATTTTATGCACTGCAAATTTACACTGAGATACAGAATAGATTCTGTAATCAAAATTTCAATGGACTGTTCAGAACATCATCTCTTGATGTGGAGAAAAACAATAAAAAAGCCTTCACACATTTGAGATTTATCTATAGGGGTGTTAATAAGCATGGCTGCTTCGGGTATTACAAATCCAAAGCAGTTTGGGAATAAACTGGACCCTCAGTTTTACCAACATAAGACTGTACAAACCCACTCTTGCTGACAGAATATCTCAAATGTGACTCTTACTTTCAAATATACTTTTAGGAAAAGGAGTACAGTGTCATGAAGGTAAAAGCCTTTCAAAAACTAAATACTAAGCTTGATACATAATTTCTTTCTGAATCAACTTTGGGATGTCTTTGATCTTCACACTTTTTTCCAGTCTGCAGGGACATGTGCATAGCAAACGAGACAGAAAGATAAGGATTGCCAAAAAGGAAGCCTGGTGGAGCAGAAATACTCCGGAATGGGGTTATAACTACAGAGGTCTTATCTGAAAGCAACTTCCAGCATATCTGTCAATGATCATTTAATTTCCTCCTAAACTGTCAGCTGGACCATACAACTTTTTCAAAGGACTTTTGAATTTTGCTTGTAATATTTAATGGTGAGTCACTACAAGCCTGAATAGCAAATGCATGAGCACTCCAGGAGTTATTTCAGTCACCACCTCTAAGAAATGAAAAAAAAATAAAAAAATAATAAAAAAATAGTTCAGGTAAAATCCCACTGTAAGTTCCTATGTTAAAAGAATGTCATTCTGTGTACATATCAGTATATCCCTTTTATTTTGGCACAGAACTACATCAAGTATGTGGAAATTCTTGAAACGCCAAAAAACTCCAACTTGAAACTATCAAACTCTCACTGGATGATGAAAAATCAAAAGATTACAGTTAAAAAAAAAAAAAAGTAATCAAATACAGCAGAGGCTCCTGAAAGACAAAATCAATCCTAAAGAAGACAAAACTTCCAACTCCTTATCAGGAAGGGGAGGAGAAATTTCAGCTCTAATCATTAATGGAGAGAAACATCCGTATGATTTTTGATGCTGAATTATCCTCACTGAAGCAAGCTCAGTAATACAAGACTGGTCAGACAAGTCCTAATACAATTCAGCAAGCAGTTTTTTTAATAAACGTGAATTACTCCAAAGAACAAGATGGATGACTTCAACTCCATGTTCCCAAAGGCTACAGAAAATATGTAGCAGACACTCTAAACACATCTTGACTTGTGCCAGGAAATAATTCACAAACCTCTTGAAAGAAACCAGCGGGCATTATGTATATTATTGATCAAATTTATCATGTAAACACTAACAAAAAGAAGGTAATAGAAAAGGCTAGCTGGATCAGCAGGAGTGAATTCAATCATTACATCTAAAAAACAGCAGTAAAAAAAGAGCACTGAGAACTATGCACTCAGAAAGAAAGAATATTGCAAAAACTTTTTGAGTGCTATTATCAGACTTAAATACGAAGTGACCTATCTTAAAGGAATGATTTTCTATTAACAGCTTTATTATTTGAAGCACTTATAAAAATATCTTTATTTATATTTCTGGGACCATATCCAGTATTCACTCAGAGTTTCACTGTATCCCATTAACATTTCATATAAAGCAAAACAGTATAGATAATGTTTTCTGAAAACGGCAAAGAAGTTGATATCCTCATCGTAAGTAGCAAGATTTCTTACAAAGGGGATTAAGCTCAGAAAACTTCGGAACAGACAATCAACTTCCTTTAAAAAAAAAAAAAAAAGAATCATATTGTAGATGTAGTTTCCATATAAATGACAGTTCATCTTTTCTGCCAAAGGATTTTTTAAGACTTTCTTCACATGTAAACAAAACTCCTAAAAGGATTCTTCTTCCTTTACAGCAGATGTATGAAAAACTACATTGTACCTATGAATAAAATTCCTTCATTTGTCTCATGAATAAACAAAGAGCTATAAGAAAGCTAGAAATGTGTAATCCCTATGTCTAGGACTGAGACGTTTCCCTGGAAACAATGCAAAAACAGCAGGGAATGTGTATGCATCCTCTGAGCAGTATTTAATGTGAGGGCAGTGTTCCTTGTATCTATGGAAGTCTATAAAGGAATGTGAAAAAAGAAATCATTGCTCTTTAATAAGACTGCAGGAAGAGCCAGCAATAGTGGCTTAAAAACTTCTTATTAATTCACAGTCTTAGTTTCTTGTGAAAACTTCTGAATATCAAGTTTCAGCTCTGTTGAGTATGGAGCTGTTATTTTCAGAGTATAAAAGGCTTGGTAGTTTGCTTTTTTAACTGTTATTTGTTTGTTAGCACTTTCTCTCATGCCAGGCATCCTTGCTGGTGCTTTTTAACTATGATTTATATGTGATAGTGCCCAACTTAAGGGCACTTCCTAAAACATCCTTCATGGCACCAGTGCAACATGAATATTCTAATACAGAAAAATTCTATCTGGCTTAATTAAGTAACAGGTCTATCAGTTAGGGTTAAATATGTTGCTTTAAGTCCCTATGGTACAAGTGCCTTTGAAGTAAAAATTCACTAATTATAGAACAAAAGAGAAGCTGCGAATGTTATAAAGACATTCAGATACATACTGTCCCCTAAGCAATTCTGCTCTCAGTCACCTCACTGGAATTACTGTGGTGTAATTACACCAAGAAAGATGATATCAGAATCTGGCCATATTTGCTGGTATTTAACATGAATTACTCTAAACAAAATGAAAACTTGGCTATCTGTACACTACATTTTACAAGATACAGAGAATTCAGTCATTCAGGCTATGAAAATTATTTGAGTAGCTATCTAATAGTGACAACCTGTTTCATTCAGAATGTGTTTCAAAACTACTAGGTCTTTTTCTTTCCTAGCTGAACAAACAAACCCAGAGCTCAAAACAAAACACCTCTAGGAAAGACTGCATTAATAATTCCTCAACTGAAATAAAACCATGCCCACTGGCTGCTGCAAAGCAGTGAATGTGACCAACTCCAGGGCTAGTGAAGGCCAGCAGCTACCATAGTCTTACTGTCAGCTGGGACGTTATAGTTAGTAAGCAGACAAGTCCAGTTTCCATTAAATAAATAAGAGGCTTTGCATTTAATAAGATAGGAAGTTGGCTCAGCCCAAGTGAAGTCACCTTACTATTGCTCCAACATCCCATCAGAAACGAGCTTAGCTCAGCACAGTACCAATAGAACCATGGCCATAGAATACCACATCAGAAGAGAGGCACTTAAAAATTAAATGGCATTTTGCTCACCATTATGCTCAGGCACATTTTCAGTTCTCTTTCTCTTAAATGCACATCTGATACCAGGAATCACACAGTTGCTAAGAAAGCTAAACAACCTGTGCAGGCAGGGATGTTCTATCCACACATGTTTGAGTGTGTTAGCAGGCACCGCATAAAGCAGGAGTACGCTTTATGCAGGACAGCACTTTTTTTCTTTACAATAAACTTTGATTTGAAATAGTCCCTAGTTTCAGTAGCACATATCTATCATTTGCAGGAGGACATAAGTGATTTCAGCACACAAATTACGAAGTTTCTTCTCCCTCAGCAGAACTCTCAAACACAATTGTAATGTTAATAATTTCTGAAAAGTACACTAAAAGTTGCATGTAGCACACATGCACCTACTACAAAGAACAGTGTCCAGATAGGTATTTGCCAGTAGGCATAAATAAAACAACTTAAAGGAGAACAGTGTGGGTATAGGTGAAGACAGCTACAAGTGCAGATTCTGCAAGTTTCTAAAATGGCTCCATCACACGTGAGGTTCCACATGGAGAAAGCTGGGAGTCATGTAGTCCTGCTTCTCCACACCATCACCCAGCGCCATCCCAACAACCCTGAGCAGTAGAGCCTGCTCCTTGCAGGACCCCACAGCATTTCCACTCTCCCCTCAGTAATGAGAAAAATGAAGGCTGAAAGGAGATGTGGTTATTCTCTATGACTGAATAGAGAAATAAAAGTATCAAGGGATAAGTGTCAAGAAGAAAAAAGACCTATTCAAGCTAAAGACAATGTTGGCAAGAATAAACACGGGTTTGAACTGGCCAAGAAACAATTCAGGCTAGATATTAGAATCAGACTTTAGGAGAGTCATGATGATCTGGGACAGCCTTCCAGAGGGAGCAGGGAAGACAAAAGGATTAAATGAATTTTAAGATGGACCTGCAAAGACCCTATTCTGCCTCCTTTGTTCAGCTTTATGACTATAACTCATTAACATCTTGCATTCTACGGTACTCCTTTTCCTTCAAATTTCACAATCTTCTTACACTTCTAAGAAAGAAATATGCACGTCAGGGAATTACATGTTGAAACACAAAGGTTTGTAACCCTCTTTCCATAAAATTCCTCAACTACAAAGCACAAGTTTCTGCAATTTCATTTTGCTCAAAGCTGGAGGGGACAAGAAACCAGACGGAGTTGGTGTGAGTCCCAGGGTCCAATAAGCACTTTGAAACACATTCACTAAGCAAAGACTTTTAAATGTCTCCAAAAAATGCAGGTGTGCAAATTACTTCTGATACAGACAGGAGTTATGTTTCCAGTATCACTGTTAAACAACACCCCACAAGCATTTTTCAGCTCATAAAATCTTTATGAGCCGAAAAGTTCCTTCAGGTTTTTTTCTTTTATTCCCAGCTGCTGATACACTACCTTCCAGTAACAGCACTGTGCTCACCACTGCAACAGGTAGCAGAGCTGTGAGGAGATAAAGGACACGAAGGGACAAGATTTCCCTCTTTGCCATGAAAGAGATGATTCCCTTGTCCTACTCTATGTAATGAAGAAGTGCTCATGTGGTCAGACACCAGGGTGAGAGTCACTTTGCTGTGTCACTGTGTGGCAGGAGCAGCCTGCTCTTTCATAAAGGAGAATGAAGTTCCAGGCTTTCTCCATCATGAAACATGTGCGTGATCCTCTTTATAAGAACAACAACAAAGGAATGTTTCCCTGAACACTAATATATTTTCCTCACTAACTGGAACACTCGATCCAGATATGGCCATGTACCATGGCCCATCAGAAACTCCATGCCTGATACTCCTCTTAAATCTGTGCACCTGCCTCACACGTGCTCATGTGGAAATGCATGTATTGCTTATACATGACATTTTCTCACTGAAAGGTGACATATTCTGATACAAACAAGTTGTTTAATCCATCCAGTGATGCATTCTTTCCTGTCAGCATATGAGTGTAGTTATCAGAATTTAAGCTAATGAGGATGACCTTCCAACAGGCCCCTAAATTAACTCTGCTTCCATAGTTAAATTTAATTATCTAAAAGTAATTGAAACTTCCTTCATGAAATTTTTAATGGATTGCAAACACGTATTTTAAAAGCTAGGAGAAGAACTGTTTAGCTCTTGGATGGCATTAGAAAAGAAGCCCTCTAGGAGAAACTATTCCTGGATGGCTGGTTCAATAAGTTCAGAGGCCTATTTTATTTAAAATCAGAAATATCTGACTTACGTATGGTACCACTACAAATTATTCTGGGAGGGTCTAAGAGAACCTGAAATACTCATCAGTACATTCAATTGACTTTAACATCACCAACATTCAAAGTCTTTTAAGTGCAGCTTGAGTCTACAATAATAATTAAGAACCATATCCCCCACATTCCATGCATCCATAACACATTCCATGCATCTACAGTACATTCCAGCCGAGGACTTCAAAGCACCTTAATGAAGGTGATGCCACTTTAGCAAGGCTTTGAGATCAAGTAGAAAGGCACAAGAAATCCTCCCTCTTTCTCCTCCTCATCCCATGGAAATGCTCCTCACTTCAACGGGCACAGGAGAGATGCCCATGGCCTCCCTATGGCCCTTGGCAAGAGTCCTCCTTGTGGAGTGTGAAACATTTCCCATGGCTCACAAAGCCAACAGTACCTCCACAGAAATATTGTTATGACTACACTACAGATAGTAAAGGGAGCTGCAGAGAGTGCTATTCAGCTGTTAGTACAATAGCATGATTATACTGCAGTTATGTGGTTAGGGAACCAAATGTGATAGTGTATTTCCGTTGAGCACTGCTTCTGGACAAAGCTGAATGGCAACGAGGTGAAGAAAGATTTTTTTAAAAATTAATCCCATAAATATTTCCAACACTTGTGTGCACACAAGAAGGAAAATACTACATTCATTTATACGTATTCATATATGTCCCTTATGTAGCAAATTTCCCATTACTATTCCACAACAACTGTTGTTTGAAGGGTTCGGTAAATTGTCATTTCTTAATATATGCTTGTGGATACTGACTTTAAAATCATGAGAGCCTTTTCTGACATTCTCCGCTGATTATTTTATTTAAGAATGCTAAACTATATTGCCTTGTAATGAATGCCAAAGCAAAGAAGGAAAAACTCTTGTTTTATGAGCAAGAGATAGTGAAAACTATGTCTTGCTGTCATTTAGTTGAGAACAAAATGGCAGAGGTACAATTTACGTAGCTTGAGTATGACTGGAGACAAACTTTCAAACAAACAATGAAAGAAAAAGAAGTTGAACTGTGTCCGAGTGAAGGGCATTTGCTAGTAATACTTGCCAAATTCATTCCTCTTTAGCACCTCCTATACACATTTTCTTCAGTACAAAGAAAAGTTTATGGACTGCAGAACAACGAAGTGAAACTGGGCTTGGCAGTCTGTTTCAAACACAGTCTCTCATTTCTGGAGAAAGAAAAGAAAGCCCTAAACCATACCCTCAGACAAAACAAATCTTTGGCAAAACAAATCTTAAGCTCTGATTTAACTTGTTGCAAGTAGGTGTAGGGTGGCTCTTCTCTCTGAATATCTAAATGGAGGAATTACCACTGTCACATACTGAAAATAGAAAAATAAAGAAAGCTCCTTCTTGACCTTTCACTGGATACGTGATAAATCCTATTATGTTTAAGCAAAATGAAGATACTGCCATACTATTTTAGGAAAATTATTTTTTTTCCTATGCTGATAGACTAAATCACACCTAAGGGCAGAATTTTAAGGCTGTAAACTTTAATTCAGCATATAACCATCAAAAATGTGCACATATATAACTAGAAAAATGTTTGTGAAGACCCAAAATGTAAACCCTGAATAAAGTCAGTTCTGAGGACTGCATCACCCCAGTGAGAGAAATCAAGGATGTGCATTGATTTGCTGTTCTTTAGACAGTCCAGAAATTAGGAACTGGACTAATTCCTACCCACAGCATTCCAAAGAGAGCATAAAACAAGACTCTCTGAGAGAGACAGAGAAAAATCCCGAATCATACCCTGTAGGCATTATCTGAAGAGAACAAGAAGATTCCACACACTGCCAAACCATCCTACTTCTTCCCATCCACCTGGAACAAATAGCTGCCTGAAGACATCTACTCAATTGTGCAACAAACTACTGTATAAATCAGCAATGGAACAGACAAAACTATTTCACTACTACACAGTCCAACTATTAGTTATTAAACAGAATTATCCAAACTTCCTAAGGTATAAAAATATGTAACTTTAGTCTAGAGAAATTCCGTTCTGACTTACCGCTCTTGTCTCATTCAATTGAGATTTCCAAGACACTGGCAACAACCATAGCTTCAGTTAGGATAATGATAATATATCACAGAAACAAAAGTAGTGTTTAAATTTTAAAATAACTATTATTTTCTGAAATAGGTTAAGTCACTGCTGATATGACTTGTGCAGTTTTATGTCTAGTAAATATAAAGTACAGTAACAAGCACAAAGTTAATAAAGATACCAAGTCCACTGGGAAAGTCAAATAACAATACAGCACATCTCAAGTGATCTACTTCTGCCTCTTGATTTTTAAACATAATTCTACCAAACATAAACCTGATAAAATCAGTCTTCCAGACTTTCATAAATTATAATTTCTGCTGGATACATTATTCACAATACGGACGTTACGGCAAAGAACCAATGAGAGAAAACAGTTTCTTGCATAATCATTCAAAAGCATCGCATACAGTCAAGCTATAAAAGACATACATAGAATGGATTTTTACTGTTTCTGTTGAAAAAAAAAAAATAATAATTAAATAGAATGCAATACCGAACCTACTAGATATTTGCACTTTTTTTTCTTTTTATCAGTTTTTCTACATTTAATTTTTAAAAATAAAGTTTTACCAAGGCTCCTTAAATAATGTTCATTTTACAGGCCTCTTTAACGTAAAATAGCCTTCAACTTTTGAATTATGGAGACATATTCTTAATAAAACTGAAGAGTTCATTGCTAGTTTAGAAGTTTCTGTTCTGGATACCCATGGAATTGAAGCTGCATACACATGTACAATGTCATCAGCTAAAAAACAGAATGAAACTGCACAAATTACATCAATTTACATCTCAGATTCTGTAAAACTGGTAGAAAAAATCCAAGAAAACTTCTAAAAACCCTTCTCTAAAATCACATGAGATCCATCTTAGGACACAGCAGGATGCATTAGCCTTTTTTAGCTGACTACATGTACATGGCATTGTTAATTGCTACAGACTAATGGAATGTTAAAATAATCTAGTGCTTTGTTTAGGACTAGTAATGCATGGAATGGAAGCTGTGAAATTAAAATGCTTGTTTCACAGATAGCTGAAGTTAAATCAGTGACGTGACAACACTAAATAAGAAAACTGGAATATAACCACCATTAATCTTAATAGGAAGTATAACAGTTCAATATTATTCTTACATAGAAATTAACCTCACCTGAAACCATATATATAACACTTTTCCAATCATTCTGAATTGATAGAAAAATAGACCTACCAATACTTAGCAAATTGTTGTCTAGATAAAACTTGTGCTTTGCATGCTTCAGTGATCCAAGTAGCACTTCCTGTATATTCTAAAAGTGTCACACCAGCCTGTTATGATACACTGTCCATCATGATGGATTGCAGGTCTAAAAGGCAAAATCTTACCTGTATCATTGCCTGTGATTTGAATAACATACAATCTTATGTCAGTTCCACTATCAGGGTGTGAAGTAGGAGACACCTCTTGTGGTTGTAAGGCCTCTGTGGCCTCCATCACTGTGGGCGGTGCAGTAGGCTGTGCAACTGCAGTGGCAGTTGATGACGTGAAATATTCCTTATCGATTTCTGGTTCTACCATCTTTCCTGTCAGATCATCTTCAGCAGTGGTTTTACTCGGAGAAATAGATTCATCAATTACTACGATGTCACTGCTTGTTAGCTCCTCATCTTCCTCAGGAATAATACGTGGTGACTTTGGAGAAACAAAAAGTTTGGATGCTGATGTAGGTTGAGTTTTGTCTACAGCGCTAATAGATGATGTAGTTACATCACTAAGAACAGTTGTTTTATCTGTTGCCTGAGATGAAAATGGAACTGTTTTGACTTCTTCCAGCTCTTCTGATATTCCTGAACCTTCTGGAGTTTGACTTGGAGAAGCTCCCGAAGTCAGAAGACTAGTGCTTCCCGCAGTAGAAGGACTACTCAGTATCGTATGGGGGGGCAACACAGAATCCCAGCTCCCTACATCTCTGTCTTCTTCCCTTGTGGTGGTTCCTTTGCTTTCATACAGTTTTGCTTGCGTACCAAATGTTACAGGCATTGTTTCTGTAATCTTCTCTTCTTGGTCAGTAGCAGTCTCAGCTGTGGGAGTCACTGTGAGATGCAAAGACCTGGTGCTAGTTTCAACAGGCCCCGAAACTTGTCCATATTCTGTAAGTATTAATGCAGGCACTGATAATTCTGTTGCTGGATACATCTCATCATAGGCTGAACCCATCTCATCATGTTTTTCCTGAGTGGTTGTTTGAGATGATTCAAATCCTGCTGTCATCTTTTGTTCATGCATTTGGACAGATGTCACGGGTAAGGTAAACCCTGTGGCAGTACCTAGCTCCCTATCTTGATCTTTTGTGGAGAGCTCCTTTGGAAACACTTCACTAGCTGTTGCACTTGTTACTGTTGCTTCAGTATGAATGATACTGTCAACAGAAGTCTGATCAGTAACTCGCATCTCTCCAATGTCCTCACTACCTACAGTGACTGGAACTACGGAAGTATCACGTTCTCTCTGTGGAACTGTAGTCTCTATCTCTGTTATATCTGTAAACTTAAAGGGTTCCTTTGCTTCTCCTGAGCCAACAGATGGTTCTTCTCTCTCCTGAAGTGTTGCCACTGGCTCCTTCTCAGTGGATGCCACACTGCTTGTCCGGCCCTCTTCTGTCACTGTGTATTTTGAGATCTCCATCCCTGTAGAGACTTCGTCATCAGCAGAGGTTGCTGGTGATTTCTCAGTAGCCTTTCTTTGTTCACCTTCTGGAGTAGAAAGGGTCATTTTCAAAACATATCCTGATGTTTCATCTGCTTCGTGATCAGTCACCTCCAGGACAGTGGGCACAGAAGTTGGTAACACAGTACCACTTGAGGAACTAAACGATTTCATTGTTTCACTACTTTCATCCATTGATATTTTGGATACAGTAAACTTTTCCAAATCTAAAGAGCTGCTTGTATGGAAGACATCTGTAGTACCTTTACTCTGAACAAAATCAGCTGATACAGCTTCTTCATCACTTTTTGTTTCTGCTGTCTCCATGCTTGTCTCGGTTTCATCTGTTACTGCTGAAACTGGAGCTCCTTGATGCTTTGTATATTCTACAGTTTGCCCTGGAGATGATGTAGGCTCCATTCCAGAGATACCATCTTCAGTGTCTAACTCAATTCTCTTAGTAAGAGATGTTTCTTCTGTCATATAGCTCTGATCCTTATCTGTCTGCAGCCAGATGCCAGAAACTGGAGGAGAGTGTGTGAACTTCTCACTTCCAAAACGTCCCTCAGATCCTGCCATAACAGAAGCAGGAACAACAGTTGTGATATAAAGAACTTTATCGTCTATTGTTCTCACTTCTGGCTCCTTTGTTTTTTCCTGCTTTTCTAAAATAGCCGATCCTTCTGTTTGATGAGATGAGTGAAGAACAGATGTGATGCCTTCTTCAAACTTCTGTGGGGCAATGGTACCTTCTGTGAGAGCAGTGACCTCAGATCCTGTCTCATTGGCAGTGAATACAGAAAAGGTTACAGGTATTCCAGAAGACGTGGTGTGATGCACATCTTTTAAGTCCTCTCTGCTTCCCTCAGCCGATGTCTCGTTATCAAACACAGTTGCAGAAGAACTAAATTTAATGAATGGAGTTGACTCATCTTCTGTAGAAGACTGTCCAGTGGTTACCGCAAGCTCATCTATGGCTGTCTCTGATACAGCAGGCACGTCTGATTCTGGGATGCTAATCAGAGCCACGCCAGAAACTCTATCAGGCATAACGGTGTACATGCTCTCTCTTCCCTCCCCCTCTGTAGTAAGATCATACTGATCAGTGAACAAAGCCTTAGGGATTACAACAGTTGTATGTTTCTTGTCAGATTTCGCTTCCATTGATTTTTTTGTGGGTTCTTTTGTTGAGTGAGAACCAAGATACAGATTTTCTTTTGTTAGTGAAACTGAAGTCCCTGTCCTGGGTAACTCTCTCTGAGAAGCTGGTACCAAGCTATCTGTAGCTGTCATCACAGGACCCACTTCTATTTGTTCAGTCTGATTATCAGCATCATGTTTTTGTGTATCTCCTGTTTCAATATCTTCCCATGAACCAGTGGAACTCTTAGCTACAGCTGTGCTATCCTGAAAAACTACAGAGGTCAAGAAAGCGTCCTCAGTGCTTTCAGACCTACCTTGTTCCTCGGACAACTCTGCTTCAGAGTAAGTGTGCTCCACTTCCAAAGCTGCAGATGTGCTCTCTGTTAACCTAGGTGAAACATCATATTCAGTCCTTCCCAGCGTATCATAAGGGCTTATTTCACCATCTGTGACAGTCTGAGGTAAAAGGGTGGTTAACTTAATGTTCTCCATAAGCACCTCCATTTCCCTTTTCTCCTCAGCCACTTCAGTAGTCATTTTTGTATCTTCAGTCTCTAGGGTTGCTTCCTCCCAAGCAGGGACCTTTGTTTTGGTGACAGCCACTTCAGTAACCGAACTCTCAAAAACAGAAGGTTTAAGAGTAACTTTAGCAGATGATAGTTTCACACTGTCAGTTTTCAGAGTTGTAACCAGCTTAACAGTTGTAGGCTCTGATACAACTTTTTTACCTTAAAAAAAAAAAAGAGAGAGAGAAAATAAAGAAAAGTTAAGGAATCATTCAGTAAGATTACAAACATTTTCAATTAGTTCACATGTTCCTAGAAGAAATGACATGTTACACTGAGAAGTAAGTATAGAGGCAAAAAGCTTTAGACAACTGTTGAGCATACAACTGAGCTTTGAGTGACATAAATATCGTATTATTTAAGTTGCATGTAACTTAATGTCAGATGAAATGAGAACAGGAGCAGTATTCTTTGTGGCTGTTATTTATATACTTATCCCTGGGTGTCCTAATACTATACAAATATCCATTTGACAGCTAAGTACTGATCAGGAAATACAGAAGTTTATTTCACAATGTCATAAATGAGTGGTACTGCAAATCTGCGGGTTTTCTTCTAAGCTTACTATAGCATACAACTCAAATGCATAAGGGGACTGAAACAGCACTTCAGTTTATTTTCAGCACATAATTACTGATTGCAAAAAGGAACCCTCATAGGAGAGCATGCTTGAGCAACAGGAACAAACATGCCATCAGAAAATACTGCATTAAAATGCTGCAAGAACTGATGCACTGCTTTAAATTACACTGAGAGAAATTCTGATTACGGGGAAAGGCGAGAACAGTAAACCATAAGACCATAAACTTACTGCTATGATGATGTTGATCTCTGGAAAACACTTCAAAGATATAACTCTGAACCTCCTTCACAGACAAAAGTGCTTCTATGAGAGTGCTGAACATGAAAAAGCAGAGTGTTGAAACTCCCAAATGATGTGAGCAGTAAGGGGTAGCTATGCTGGATAGCTAACTAGGCACAAATAATTTTGTGTCGTTCCAATGAACCAAATTGTGATGATTTAAAGGATCGTGGTGCCATTTCTCTGTCCAATCCTGCCACAGACTGCTACCCTACCAGAGCATGAAATGCACCATTCCACTCCAAAGTTTGGTATTGGAATTTAAACTCTTGAAAAAGGTGAATTTGAGCTCAGAAAGCAAGATTTTCTCAGGAAAAGTCCTAGGTAAGTATGTCTCCCCTTCTGCCAGTTCTTCTAGGTCAGCAATCTTCAAAAGAGCAACAGGAATACAGATGTGGAAGATGTGAAAGTCATAAATCAGTGCTGTTCATTTCCGAGTGACAAAGAGCCAGAAACCTTGGATGGATGCCACCTAAGAGCAAAATACGGCCTTTTGCATCACACCAAGCATAAGGAGAACGCATTACATAGATTGCATATGTGAGAACTAGCAACTTACCACAGACAGACATTACTAGACATTTGGTGTCTTTCAAAAGAAAATACTGCTAAACACCTATTTGAGCAAAGAAATCTATTCCTCCAATACGCAAATATCAAATCAGATGCAATATTTTGTGACTCAAGCCTGAAAACAGAGGGTTCTTATTATATATATATATATATATGAGATAGTAAAAGAGACCTGGAAACTCTACCCAGTGTAAGGAATGAATACCAGTTACTTATTGGGGGAAAAGTGCAATCCAGTTTCATGGATTTTTACTGCCTGGCAAAAAGATGAAGATGTTCCGGATAATGACCTGGGACTTCAGTAAAACTGGAAAAATTGAAGGAGTTAAGAGTATGCAGAAATAACAGACTGTAAACAAGGGAAAAATATTTAGGAAGGCTCAACTGTAGCCATATATATTTGTATAGTGGCAGTTTATACTCAAGCAAACCCAGCATGTATGCACAGATCAGTTACTTTCACACAACTGTGCCTAAATGGGTGAGCCTTTGATACTGAATATGTGGATTCTGCCTGTGCAAGCGAAGGTCATGCAAATATTTGTTTAGTTTCACACACCAAACTTTGAAAACGTCACCTTTGCAAAAGAGCTATTTGATCTACCTCGAAGGAGACAGAAGCTGCTTGCCAGATGCTGGCTGCTTAAAATATCTAAGTGGACTTACAGAGCAGTGAAATGAGGAAAAAGAACTGATATTTCAGCTTTCTTGAAGAAGAGAAAGTGAAAAAGAAATTGTGAGGGTAAAAATACAGGATGTTGCTGTGTTTAAAATGATGTTCTTTGCCAGCAGAAAAAGGAATAGATTCAGTCTCTACCATCTGTGTGTGTGTGTGTGGCTTCATAAAGAAGATTTAGCCACTTACATACATTGTTTGTGGGCCAAAGTTGAGCAGTTGAACAAGTAGGAGCAAAACCCTTGGAAGCTCACTAAGCAAAGCACAGCCTCAATGCCAGTGACTTTTGAGTTCCGGGGTCCTATGACCTGAAGAGGATGCTTATTATTTGTTTCAGTACCTATGATCTTTGAATATGAGATGTTGCTCCTAAAATCAACAACTTAAAAAGTACTATGCCTTACAGTGTTTTTCATCACTGAGTGTACAGGGTGGTCTAAGGCATGGAGTTTCTCTTCATAAGCAGGGAGTGAAAAGTAAATTAGAACAGCTCTGCTGAGTGGCAGCAGCTAATTGCTATGCTGACACCAAAGAACCCATAGATTTGTCACACAGCTCTCCTGTACAGCAAAGTGGGAAGCACACAACACAGTCCCACATTATCTCTTTCAACCACAGGATGCATGAAGACTGTATTTGTTTTGCAGCAAACATCATCAATTCAGTGCCCAATTACTTTCCTTTAAGAGACAATTAAGAGCACGCTTTGAAAGAATATTGGTATCTAATACTCTCTTATAAAGCTAGATAAAAATGAGTGTACAAAAGTTGGTTTTATAGACAGTGAAGTGAAAGGTAACTTCATTTCCCTGTGGCTGGGAAATGTAACTTCCTGATCTCCTGGAAGTGTTTGCAAGTGCCAAAAGATCACAGATTCGTGCCCAAAATGCAGTTACATTTTGTTCCCTATAATTATCTGCTTATCACTGATAAAATCAGTACACAGGCAGTAAATTTGACCAAACACTAGGTGTATTTGAGTCAGCAAATGTGAATTGATATACTGCTACAAGAAAAGTATATATTTTTTTAATAATTAATCAATGAACAGCCAAACTCTCTTTTCCAAGACATGCAGTTGCCAACATAAAAAGAGCAGTTCTGGTTCAAATAAACTTCAGGGCCTCTAAAACTGTCTCATCATAAATGTGATATATAAGGCTTTCCATACACAGTATTCAGGTTCACAGACTTTTTTGAGTTTGTGTTTTGAGTTTCTTCACAGAGAAATCTATCAGTGTTCTTTTTTTTTTTTTTTTTCCTTTCTGTGGGAAAAGAGAAAACCAAAGAGAAGGTTGCCTTTTTAGTAGACTGAACATCAGTTTGAACTGTTGTCCTCTCCACCCAGATGTTTTGTATTACTGTATTCCTTGCGTCATGCATGCAATATGCTATCTCCTCTGTCCTTCTTATGCAAGACATGAGGCAGATTTTCCTAATAAAATTCATGAACTTATTAGCAGCAAGAAAGCAAATTATCTCACCAACAGCTGTTCATATCAAAGACTATCCTTCAGGTTTTTAATCGATTCATTTTATATTGAACAGTCTGAATTAAGTTGATTTTGGATGGAGAACACGGTTTTATAGAGACACTGCACATTTTCATTCTCCGTTTATTTATTTTATGCTTTCACCATACGGCATTTTCTTCCTCTTCTTTCCCACTATTGTTTAAAGAAGGATTTAAAATAATGGAGTAATATTAAAACTTAATATTTTTTCAAGGAAATCACATTGCACTACTTTATACATGGTTTAACTTTGCAATTAAAAAAAAACGATTTTAATATGTTCTGTTCTATTTAATAACACTTTCAGGATATCTAGGTGTACCTCTTGGAGGAGAAAATGCTTTTTTAAAAGATTACATACATTATCTATATTATGACTTCTATATATACATTTTCAGCATAACCAGTTCCACAAAACTTTAACCTTGTGTCTAAAATGAGCCACTGGAGCAGTTTCTTTGCACTTGGAAATACTGCTTTTGTATTTACATTTAGGTGTGTATGTATAAACCTGGATGAACATAGACCCTACAGATAGAAAAAGAGATTTCTTCAAGTCGTTGTCAGCACCTAGGACAATTAAAAAATAAATAAATACATAAAAAATTTTAAGTCACACTAAAACCTGGAAATGCTGAATTCTTTCCATGAATCACAGAAGCCAAAAGAAATTTTTCCAGAGTAACACTGATGCTGAAAAGATCCAAATTAATGGTTTGACATCTTCCATCCATTTTGAGTATGACGCCTACACCAGCAGTTTGCTGTTTCTTTTCTACATACTGTGAGACGTCCATTCCTACCTGCTGCTTCATTAAGTTTGCTCTGAGTGTCTGTTCCTTCCCTGCCACCTGCCCCAGCACACAGCACAGTCTTGAATGCTCCCCTGCAAGGTGTCCCAGCTGGAGTTTAAACTACGGGCAGAACCTCACAGCCTGGACAAGTCTAAAAATAAGACCAGAACAGTAAAAAATAAAAACTGGAACTCTGAGCTACAGACAGAACCAAAAATTTGTCAGTAGCACACCGACTAGGTACCCACTCTCAATCACTATCCATGGGATGTGTGATATCATATGGAGGCCTCAACATCTGATGTTACAGCTATACAGTTTTCCTATAACTCCAGGAACATACTCCCACTTACCTACACTGTGTTTTGACATCAGAACATCAACCAAATGTAATGAGAAAAATAATGAAAAATCTGAATGCAGTGTCATTTCTCACTTAAAAAATATGTGCAAAATCAGAGAAACTAAGTGAGATTCTTAAACGTAATAATTCAAATCAATACCTAGTTGGCAGTCTACCTTATTTGACAGGAAAAACTTGAGAAAGAAAGGCTATGCATCCTCCTGACATCAGTAGCTAAGGCTGCTTCCTTCCAGCTAACAAAGCAGCATGGGCAGCAGCACCATGAGCACTATGAACACAAATACTGTTAAGTGAAACCATTTGCTGCTTTGTAATATCTGAAGTCAAGCAGCTAAGGGGGGAAGGATGTTATCCTCAGTTTCCCCAGATGTAAATGTGGTTCTGTGAACAAATTATAACTTGCCTAACCCACAAAAAGAACAACAGCAAAAAGTACTTCTCCTTCCATGTTATTTATAATTAAACTGTCAAAGGAAACAAAATTTAGGTGAGCCTCTTTACTCAGCTCTTCCTAACAGAGTCCACATCCCAGCACTAAATAGAAGAAACAACGTTTGTTTTCTGGCTGCAAAAATAAATTATGTAAGAATAAAGAAAGCCAAGACTGTCACTTCAGTCAGGAACTGGTACAAAAAATCTCACTGCTTTGCTCTCACCACCCACTGTGAAAGGAGACAAATTACCTGTATGTCCCTTGGGTTGTATGTAGCTCCCAAAGCAATGAGCACAGGCAATAAAGAGCAAAATGGATTTGTCCTCCCTGTACTTAAACACCCAAAGGGACAGACCTTCTACCTTTTTCATCTGAGAAGATGAAAGGAAAATGCCTCCCATTGTGTCCCCTTTCCTTCCCTGTTCAGTGTTTGTGCTTAGGGGTATGCTTCAGCAACCCACCTGTGGACCTCTCAGAGAAATGCATGTTTGCATTCTCTGGCAAAGGGAGTACATGCACCTGAAGCTGTACCTCCAGAGGCACCAAAGGGCTGCATCTGGATTATAGGGCTTGGTCCAGGATAAATCAAATCCTGTCTTTATACTTCACGTGATATTTAAAAGGCTAAATTGCACCCAGCCACCACCTCCTCCTCCTTCTGCAGGTATTAGGGAGGTGTGTGGCACAGAGAATTCCTTGCCTGTTTTTGGTGTGCTCTGAATGCTTTCACAAAATCCCTTCACTGTGTAAGTGTGGCAGGCTGAGATAAGAACCACTGGAAGTTGTCCTTGTGCACAGCCTTCCTGCACAGCCTTCATGACATTCACCCACAGACCCTGCAGGGAGCTTGGGGATTTAGTCCTCTTGCACCTAGCCCAAGATATTTCTGGACAGCTCTGCTGCTTTGTAGGCCTGGCTAAACAGCATACTTGGGAGTGGCATGGAAATCCACCATCTGAGCAAAATAATGAAAGCCAGAGAACTGTTGTGTAAGGCCTCAGCTCCACAAAGGGAAAGGAAGCATGAGCACAGCCCACGCTGTTGTACACACTGGGCCAGTGCCATCGCCTACAAACATTTGCCTGCTCAAAGTTATTTTGCCCATGCTGACACTGAGCTATGAAGAGGTGGAGGATGCTGGCTTTGACAAAATCTGTATTCTACTGTGTTTCTCTAAGGATAAACTTAAAAAAAAAATTTAATCCGCGTTTACACTGTTGTGTGCTGAGTATCACTATGGCTGATGTCTACAGCCTTCTGCAGCCATTCTCAAGCTGACCAAAAACCCACAGATCTCCCTTAGTGCTGCCCCTGACATGAGGCTAGAAATAATCCTCTCATCCAGAAAATAGATGGGACATGCAGCCATTGATGCTTGCTGTGGAGAAGGACAGTTTTCAAAACCAAGGCACGCACAGCAAACAGATAGACAACAATGTTTCAGCCAGCTTTTGAGTTATGCCTAAAAACGTTGTCCTTTCTGGTGTCAAACAAGCTAAGCACAGTTGATGTAGCAGTTTGCTGTCATGATGGCTAATGCTGGAGGCCATTTTTTTTCTTTCTTTTTCTTTTTCCCCACTTCCATAGAAAACATTGCTATCAAGTTACCAAAACCCACATCCTAGTGAAACACACCAAATGAAATAACAAGAAACAGAGGGTTCAGGTTGGAGAGACTTTGGGGCTGATAGGGAAGAAGTCTGCATAGAGACAAGTATTTTCCCTTTGGGTCTTACAAAGATGTGTCCTGTTGCATATTATGAAGACTGTTGTTTCCTGTATTTCTTTGTAAAAATGGACTGATTTTGAACTTTAGATGAAGCAGCAAATGAGCAAGACCCATTCACAAGAAGTAGATAACTTGAAATCACTCCCGATGCAGCTCTACTGAAACAAAACAACACAGACCCTGTTCATGGATGACCACGTAAGGCAATGCTCCCTCTGACATGGAATTTTCCAATTCCCAGCTAAAATGAAATCACAAAGCCAAACCAAACAGTGTAATGAAAGAGAATCAGTGAAGGTGCATGAAATAAAAAGTCAAAATGAAAAAACAAATATGAAACAAAATGGTCAATCCAGAATAAAATCATTCCAAAATGTCAAACAGGTGTTTTGAGTCAAGCAAAAAAAAGCTTTACTGAGAAGTTCACAAAAACCATGAAGGTCTACAAAAGTATTCAGCTTTAATAAATGAGCATTTCTCAGCAAAACACATACTTATTTTTCAAAGCTTCACTGACCTCCGTGCGTATCTATTTTAGTTTTGCTATAGAAATGCACATCAAAAACTGCACAGATATCGTTTAGTGCATTTCTGGAGCACGATTTATTCTACAGATAACACAGTATAAAGCGCCTAATCCGAAGTCTGTTGAAGTCTGTGGCAAAGTTCCCACACACTTCATTGAATAAGCGCGAAGAGACAGAGGCTGGGGTGAGAATGGGGTTAAATAAATACCCTATAGCTCTATGCAACAATTAAACAGGTACCCATTAAAAATGAAGGTTTTTTTTTGCTGAAACCATGTTTTATTCTCTTATAAATAAACATCAGTGTTGTACAACTGTTCTACCATTCATTCTTGTGTGGAGTTTTTTATTTGTTTGTTTGTTTTTTTGAACCATGACTAGAAGTCCTACAGTTTAACACCTGAAAAACTTCCCTGACGACGGCCTCCAAGGAGCTTCAAGTACTTAATCACGCGTCTAACCTGAAACTTTTTCAAGCTTCATCAAGATACATGAAGGCACCTCTTAGAAAAAAAAAAAAAAAAAAGAACTAAGATGTCTGGCAAAAGTCAAGGGATGAGATGAAACACACAGATAGGGTTTCAGAAACTCAGAGCCATGTGGTTTCTGTAGAATAAGAAAGCGAGTGATCAAAGTGAAGAGGGTTGTTATTTTTTAACAAGATTTTTAGATTTTAAGTCATATATTATTAGTCTGGGCCACTTCTGTTTTCCAGAAGTAAAGACACTTTGCACAGTGTAATTATGTAACCAGAAAAGAGCTGAAGTTAAAAAGCTGAACTTTACTATTAAATGTTGTCCAGGTCAGCTGTTTTATTGAAAGTAATGGTTTTAATTTACAGCTTGAGTTATGTTTTTTTTAATATATATATTTTGATCACTGTGAGACTGAAAGTTAGATTTTCAAAGCATCACTTGAGGCTTCTTCTAACTCTACTGCAATCTAAAATTAATATATTATGATCTTCCATCTCAGATACTTTCAATCACAAGTTAGGAGTAAAGACTTTAAGGAGGGCTGAAGAAAGAGATATCCCTTTTCTTAAACTCAAAACTTGTCTTCATAATGATTCAAACAGCTGCCTGCTTTGCCACAGATCTATTGCTTCAGAGTACATGTAAATTTGAGAGTTAGGCTCATTCCTTCTGGTGCTGGGTGGCTTTTGCTGTAGTGGCCTTACTCAGGGAGGAAAGTGTTGCTCAGCATGAGTAGAAGTGTGAGATGCAGGTCTTCAGTCATTGTCATTGTACTTCAAACTATATCAACATGTGGGCACAGCACTCAAGGCTGAATCAATGTGAACTTTGTTGGCAGAGGAAACTGTACGGGGATGCTTTAAAAACCTCAGGTCACTGCATGAACATCTGTGCTGCAGACCTTTGGCACTGGTGCTACCTGGACAGGCAACTTGTTCCTTCCTTGTTTGCAGAGGCACTCAGTGTTTTTTCTTGTAGCAGATGTGCACAGCCACTTCTCCCTTTTATTCTTTTTCAGCCACAGAAACGTTTTGTAATATCAGACACCTAATGAGCATAGCAAGAGCTATGGGCAATCTACTAGAGTTAACTGCAAAGAATCAAGGTTTTAGGGAAGAATGTTTAGTTGCTTGGCACTGCAAGAATCACTGCATTAGACTTCATATCAAGCTGAAAGCACTCAGAGCATCAGGATAAAGGACTTTATGTGCTACGTTACCAGGCTGAAATAGAGCTGATTGGGAAGCTTTAGATGAAACTTCCATATAAAAGATCATTTGAAACAAAGACTGAAATTCACATCTCCTGCTATGCTGCAGAGCCATTTTTAACTTTTTCCCTGTTCCTCTGTCCCAGAAAAGGGACTCGTTCCACAAGCAAAGGGTGATTCACTACAGTCGCCACTTCAGGCAGCTGCCTGGGATGTGAAAGACCAAAACACTACACAGAGTCTCACTATCACATGCATAAATCTTTTATCAAAAGCAATGGAGAATTGCAGATGGTTTCTGAGAAATTCTAAGCACCTTATGAGAGGCCAAGAGGGTTTTCAATAACTGTGAAGGGGGGTGTACAATTCTGCATTATATTTCTTTTTTTTTCCTGCACAGAAGAAGGTATATTTGGCAAAACCTGAGTCATCTAGCTAGCAGTGTTTATTATGTCTGATGTAATGTTGGTTGCAACCAAAATTGCTAGAGTGCAAGCTTACTGTCTAATAAATTATGCTGGTTTGGTATAGTCTTCTTTATTTTCTCATAAAAAGATCCATAATCATAGACTGTAGGCAAACCACTCAGTCCTTACTTCAGCCTTTTAAATGGATTAATGAGTTTCATGTCCACTAGTCAATTTTACCTGCAACTTACAAGCAATAAATATGAAGAGGCAGAAGGAGTGATATGACAAAATTATGCCCTGCAGACTAAAACACACTCTGAACGTTACTAGTCCCTATTCCTGTTATACAGCTCCTCTGAAGTCCTCCAGGACTACTTTCACATGCAAAGTTTTGCAGCATCTAACTCAAAAGCAATAAATAGCAATAAAAATTAAAAAGTGCATGTTTGAGTGTGTGAGAACAATCAGACTGTAACATTACATTAGATCTTGGGATTTGTTCTCAAGCAGTAAGGTTTGTTCATAAAGGAGCCTTCAGTGCCTCGGTTCGAGGGATCCACATCTTCAACTAGCTCATCACTGACAAAACTGGGGACAGCATAGTTTGCAGATTTCAAACAATGGTGACTTACAGTCATAGAAGTGAGCCCCTCCAAACTGTACTTTTTTAGTTAAAGACGAACACAACACAAGCAGTCTTTACTCCTTAATGCCAATAGCGCTGACTGCAACCACAGGAACTTCACCAGAGAGGTCTGTAGGGAAATTATTGAGTGGTCTGACCTCCCTGTGCTGGTGAGAAGGCTGCAAGACTCAGGATGTTCAGCTGGGAAGACACAAACTCCAACCTCTTATATATGACTGACCTTCTAATAGTATGAGTGTCCTCTTGCATCAGGAACAGTCCTGTGATAGAAGGGATCATAAAGGACAGAAACAAGGTGATAGAATCCTCTGCTAATAGACACAGTTAGCTGGTCTGCAATATTGGAAAGGTCTACATAGCAGCTCACGTTTAACATCATGGGATGTGTGGATAAGTTATCTGGAGGTGTAGGGGAGGTGGAGGTGTAAGTAATCATCAATAAGGATGGAGAGAAATATCAGAGAGGTGTTTTGGAGAAGGCTGGGAAGATGAGGCCAGGTTTTCCATAGCAGTATATGAAGCATTGTCAGTTCCAGGAAGGCCAGAGAGAAAGGCAGGGATCTAGAACTGCAGTGCACAGGTGAGATGATGCTACAGGGAAGAGAAGCTCATAGTAGAAGTTGGGGAACCTTTGAGACAAATGGAATCTGTGCAGAGATAGACTGCACCATAATAACAGCAGAGCCAGGCTGCTTGACCAGAAGACGGAAGAGGTTACAAAGAAACATTTAACCCCAAAGACCAAGGAAAGTTGACAGGCATGGAGGAAATCTGATTTAGATTGATGCAGTCTGAAGATGAATGTGGCAAATACTTGATGTGCTTCAGAAAATATCAGGTTAAATAAAAGCAGCAGTAAGAAAGGCAATTTAGACTATCCACAGTGCCAGCTGAAAAGTACATGAAACTTTAGGTGGGTGAGAGCAGAACTTACAACTGCATTAGAAGCATAAAAAATATGATGGGAGGAAATGCCTAGAATCCAATGACAGCCCCCGGATTACTGGCATTTCCACGGGTAGGGCTGCATGCAATTTGTAAAGAGCTTCCCTTATTGCCATCATTTGGAATAGAGCATCAGGTTAGATGACAGTCATTCCCTTGGTCAAGGAACACATTTTTTTCTGTTCTCATGTTCATTGACATTACATAGAAGATATCAGAGTGCAATCAGGCACTGAACTACATAGTATTCCACAGTCACAGGTCTCAAGGTGATTGTGGATACTGTGTATCACTGCACAACCCCAACAGTACTCAGCAGGCTGAAATCTTACCTTAAAATTTTGCATCAATGTGCCAAGATGTTACTTTAAGACATTTGTCTTAGTTTGGCTTTTCTCTTACTATTTTTTTTTAAAGCCATAATGATAACACATTTTTTAAGGACTCGTGCACTTCAAGAACTGAAACAAAACATATTATAGTGAACAATTTTCAGACTTAGTGAGTGTACTGAAATTTATAATTAAAAAAGCTTACGTTCATAGCAGTAGGCATCAAACTTGCTATCTGGGTAAGGAAAGCCTGTTTGGTTCTCATAGCGATACAGGGTTCTCACCCCAAGTAAACCTCCACCACACTGGGGCCTCGCCACAGAGGCGGGGTAACGAACACTTCCATCCGCCAGCCAGCCGTAGTCACATTGGTCAAAGCCATTCCTCCAGGCAACATACATGTTTCCAACAGAAGCAAGAACACCATCTCTTTTCCGACATAGCTCTTTTGCTTCCTCAAAGGTGAGCTTCTCAGGAACAGAAACATGAACAACTTCATCTACAGGGAGAAAACAAAGACAATAAAGATTGAGTAACAAATTCCATGAGCTAGTCAACTTAGCTTCTCTCATCCCGTCCGTATCCTGCAAATTTACTTTCCAATTTTGCTTAGATAGCTTTTGCTTATCATTTTGCTAAAAACAAACAAACGAACAACAGCAACAACAAAAACAGACAGAAAACCAAAATCTCAAATTTTTATATGAAAAAGTGCCTACCAGAAAGCCCAAGCATTTATACTCAAACTATACATACACAATGACCTACATCATGGTTGAAGACTGAGTCTCTAGACAGTGGTAACAAGAGCCTGAAGCTCCTCTGTGACCTCTGCTGGAGCAGACTTTCCAACTCAACTTTGCTAATTAAATCCAGCCCAACAGAATTTACTTTCTCAGTATAACAAATCCTTTACATCTGCAAGCCTTTTACCTGACCTTTTTAGTTATCACTAAAATCTCATTTGGGACACAGACAAAGAGCAAATGTTCCTCCCTGCCTGCTCTGCAGCAGCTTCAAATGTTGTATTTACATCAATCTTGCTCTTGCCTTGTGGGGAAACACAGATGAGGGAACGCACTAGACATGTAGTGTGGACAAAGCCCTTTTTGTGAAAAAGTTTAACTAATCTAGACTATCCCTACTGTAGTTTCGTTTCCATTAAATAATAACTTGCACTTAATAACCTGTCAGTTAGAGACTGAAAACAAACAGTATGTCTAATATTTTGCTTCAAAGTTAAATAGTCATTATGTAGTTGATTTGTTGCCTTGTTTGCCCAAACACTATAAACAAAATCAAGGTTCTGATCGTTCTGTCCTGGGAATGAAGAAGTAAACTGACTTCTTTCCAGTTTTTGCTCAGGCTTCAGAAAGTACTGATCAAACTTAAAATCAACACATTCATCTGCAGAAAACAGTGCACACTCAAAATATTTGTTACAACATAGCAATTCTCTCCTGCGCCCCTTCTACACAGACCGGAACACAGCAACCGCTGTTGCAGGACAGCACTGCTTATTCACACTGGACATGTAATCTGTCCCACCTCAGCAGCTGTCTCAAGACAACCTAGCAAAAGGCAGACAGACTACATCACCCCAAGCAATTTCATTCGCATATTACACTTGCTTCAGGCTTGAAAGGAATGCAAGTGTGAAAGAAGGCAAAATGCCAATATTATTTTTCCTCCTAGGTAGAAACTCTGGCTTGTTATTACAGCTGTAATATCAATTCCACAGTGTAAGTTTCTTTATACGTGTTGTAGGGAGTTTCTAAATTAGAAGTAAAGTAGCAATTGAAGGACAGAACATGTCTACCAGAAACACTTCATGATAAAGAAAGTGAGTAATCATTCACCCGCAGAAGTACCAGAATGCTTCATCCAGCTCTCCAGACCACATAGATAATACACCTTTTTATTAAACAGATCTGCAGAAGACAGCTTTTTCTGTATTGTGGGGCAGATCTCGTATCGTGGCCAACGCAGAATGATGGGTGAAGTTATCCCACAACGCCATCCAGATGGCAACGTCATTAAATACCTCTCTATTACAGCTCCCTCTTCTCTGAGGACTATATGCTCACATAGCAGCCGTTATACATACAGAAATTAAGTAGGTTGCTCTGTAGGTTGAAAGAACTTACCCAAAAGGCTCAGGAAGACTTTTACATAAACATTTGCCTGAATTTGTCTGTATATGCAATATTGATAATACTGCAGTTTTAATAGGAGAGCGGCATGTCTGTGCTGAATCAATTCTACTGACTCAACACCAATTCATTTGGTTCATCTCTTGAAGCTGGCTGTACCCATACAGACAATCTTTGTCAAAGGGTATCTTACCAGAAAAAATCCAATGATTAAAAAAACCCCACATATTTAAGAAAAAATGCAGTCTAACTAGAACAGTTCAGCAAGCAAAGCAAAAATCAAGCTTCTTCTTTCCCACCTATTTGGCATATTAAAAATAAAATCTGAAGATAAATTCTCAAAGAATGTAAAAAGGTACCAGAATAATAAAATGCTTTTATTTTCCCTTTAATCACATACCATCCATGTATTTCAAGAACACTGAGAAAAAAAAAAAAAAAGAGTAAATACATGCTAAAACTCAGCAGCTTGCAATTGCTCTAAAGAGTGATCTGCTATGATTCCAGAATTCTTGTCTACAAACAATCCACTGAAGTGCAGAAGTCAGATTCCAAACAGCAGTCATTCATGCTAGAAACTACAACTCCACAATTTGGCTGTCCAGTTTGAAAATAAATTTAAGTTCTATATGTTTGTTTGAGTGTGCACTTCATGTGCATAATAATTGCTGGGACAAAATGTTCAAAAAAACCAAAAAGCAAAGGTTTAATAAAGGCCTTGCTATAGAAGTTCAAAAATTCATAAAAGCTGCCTTAGAATCTTATTCCAAAACCCCTCTGGGGAAAAATAAAAAAAGGAAAGGTTTGTCTCCTGTCAAGCACTTGAAAAGAATACAGTGTTCAGTATATTTCATCAGCTGGATAGAATCACTTTCATTTACAGCAGCCCAAAAACACATGATGCAAGTGAGTCCGCACAATCCTTCCTGCACATCCCACCCGCAGCACGCTGTGGTCATGTATGATGCATGTACAGAATTCTTTGCACTTCAGGGATCTGCTGACCCATAGAGCACAGAAACAATTCATCAAGTTTGTGTACACCAAGTGCAATCACTTGGAATGTATGGGGATGTAAAATGTCCTGTATTTCCTAAATCCAGCCTTACACTACTGCAGATCATGCAGAAGTCTCCTATCTCTACATTTAGATTAGATATTTTGTTATCTGTGTTACCTCTCTAACATTATTAGTGCTTGGTCAGGAAGTGATGGTTACCAAATTACCAAAACTTTTCATGCGTGTGCTGCAAGGACTATTTAATAATCCCCCAATTCTTTTCTCTGCACTTCTGTCCCTACAGCAGTGTGGAAATTCAGTTCATAGTATGTGAAAAGATACTATTCACATAGTTGGTCCTACTTCACCGTAAACCCGTGCTTTCCATCAGAAAGAGAGCTTGGTTTGAAGTCATGTTGTTCTCCATATTAGCTGTCTTTTTTCCTCTTTATTGCTTCTTCCCTCTTTCAAACAGATCAAACACGTTGAGGAAACCAGCTTTTTCTCTTGAAGACAAGCTGATTCACTGCAACCCCCAAGGAAAAAGCTTAAAATCCACAAACTTATCAGCCAGTTTTATAGCAAGCTTCATTCTTTTGAAGGCTAGTTCACTTATCCTCTCTCATCAGAGGCATCTCACTGAGCCGGGCATGTTTGTAGGTGTGAATTTCATGAATCACACATCTTAAAAGCAAGCACAGAAGTAAGGGCAGGCGTAGCCAGGGGTCAAAATGCAACATGTATCGACTAGGGCAAAAGTAATAAAGCTAGATTTAGTCCTCCAGCACAGACCTCACCAGTAATTTATCTTCCAATAGACAAAACCACAACTAAGGGATTGGTATGCTGTTATTTCCTAGAGTAGCTCTTTGAGCCTGGCTATGTGGCACTCTTCTCCCAGAGTATAGCATCAACCCCCCAGGGTCACCCAGTGTGACAGGCACAACAAACCACTTACACTCACAGAGTGTGGCATCACGTGCAAGTCATGACAGCAGTTTTACAGGATTCCCCCAAACTGCAGAGAAGCTTACAAGAGAACCTCTGAGTCTCTCACTGAATATGCTGTAAACAAATGTGGTAGCACATCAGCTGGTGTTGATAGTGGCTGTAACTACCTATTGAGTGCCCTACCAGTTATCCAACCCATTTCTGAGGAATGACCAAAAGACCCTTGCATTTATCAATCTTTAATATTTTTAGCCTTTTTGCCCATTTTTCTCCCCCAGGGCAACAAGACTCTTCATTAACAATATCCCATCTGGGATTCAGCAACACTGACTAGGAAGAAGAATTCACAAGCATTCACCAATCCTGTGGCTGGGTGCTCAGATTCTACAACTTCCACTATCATCAGTGTCATTTAAAGAAAGACAAAGGGAGGAATCAAGGCAACACAGGGGAATATTAAATACACAAGAAACTAATAGCTCCCAAGAAATTTCATTTTTGCCCCCTCTCTTTCTTTGGCCAAAAGATCCTTGCAAAATGCAAACACTGACAGGGCTATCAGACCGCTTGTGCACCATGAACGGAGAGTTACTGCCCACATCTACCCTACCTATATACACATGTGTGAAGACAACAGAGACCACTACCCTTGTTTTGCTTATTCTGGAAAAAAAGCACATACACATCTGGGCCAAGACGGACCTGAGAAGTTCACCACAGGCAGGGTCCTTAAATGTTATGTACAGTTAGTTTGTTTATTAGTCCAGCTCTTGAGTCAGCCTTCGTTTCCCACACAGACAAGATTTGTTGTCTCAGCTGCAATTCTTCTCCTCCCTCCTGCCTCTGCTAAGGGCTTCTTCTCTGATACACCAGACTAGTAAAGAAGTATCCTTAACAGCAGCCCAAACAATGGTGAAACTCTTTCTAGGAAAGGAAAACCTGGAAAACCAGCCTGGGTGTATAGCTTTGCTCAAGCGTACTTAGAGAAAACAGACAGACTTATGCGGCCTTGAACATTTTATCACAAAGACACAAGCAGCTACACTGAACTTTAAAGCAGAATGTAAGACAAGCTGAACTCTTTTTCCCTTACACGTTAGAACAAGTTAGTTGATTCCTTTTGATACACATCAGTAACAATTTAATTAACTTCTCCTGATAGTCTTAGATCCGTTCTATGCAAAATCACAGGCAGAACAGGAATCTATTGCACTTGAGAGGACTGGAAGGGTATACTTTTCCCATCGGCTTGCCCTCAAGCATGCAGAGTACCTTGGCAACTGCTATATCCTCCCAGAGCTTTGTCACTGCCTCATACAAAGGCAAAAAATGAACTTTGAACTGCATATGTTTTTTTTTTTCTTTTTGTGTTTTACTTTCACAGAAAGTATTCAGAAATCAGGATTTTTGGATCTCCCTGAAGACAAGATTTCTCATGTTCCAGCTCAAATATCGTGTCATGCATAAAAAGCAGCATGGAATTACTTTCTACCTAGTTTCCACTACTTGAGTTCTTGAGAAATCTTGTATCCTTAAATCTACATCAAATCACACAGTTAAGGCAGGAGACACATCCAGTGAATACCAATGCAAAAACTGTGGCCGCATCACAGGCCTTGAACTGAGAAGAAAAAATAATTTTCTGTGCTTCCTTTTTAAAATCCAATTGTCACTCCGGAGTCAGAATGGACTCTAGAAAAGATTTTCAGCTGCTCAAAACACAAGAGACTTCACACCTGAAGCTGTATTTTAGACCACGACCTTTTAAATCATTATTGTTCTCACACAAATTTCCATGACAATAGCAAAAATGCATGAGACTAATTTGAAAGAATTTAAAGGCCATCTGGTTTTGTTTTCTTTTTCTTCCCCACACTCACTGGGGGGCTGAAAATGGTGCATGAAAAGGAGACTTTATAATCTCCCCCACAGCCACCCAAAAATAACTTTCTTAGCATGACTTCCAATCTGCATATTATATATGCCTATTAGACATATATGGCTTCTAACCGGCTTTGGCCAGAAGATGATGCTGCATGGAGTAGTTTGTGCTTTGGCTCTGCAGCACACTTTCACAGCCCCTCACTTCATCATTAGGCTTTGGCAACCACATTTCACTTTGTATCTATTTCTGACAGAACATCAGTGTCAAATCAATCATATTCAACCTTATCTGAAGACAGAATGAAAATCCTCGTTCCTCATCAACTCCTTACAAGGGAGTTTCCTACATCAGACGTTGGTCTGGACACTTTTCAGTTGGAAGTGTTTGGAGAACCTCAGTTATGTCCAGACCTTTGGCACTGAATCTCTTTAGATTAAACTCTTATTTAGGAATCCTCTCTTATATTTAAAGGTAGATATTCTAAATTTTTTTAAACACTTAGCATACTGAAATATGCAATGAAATATGAAGAATTAGAAGTATATGAGTGCACAGTAAGACCCTCAAGCCCAGTACATATGTAACAAGATTTAACTCCAGATTTTATCTCCACATTCTTATTTTTATCACTGGGAGCTCAGAAATTGAAAATCCTTCCCAGAAGTATTATCCTGTGTTGCTGCTTTTTTTTAACAAAACTGAAAATATTTTATGTATAATTGAGCAGTCTTTAATTTCTATGGGTTTCCTTAGAGCAAGGAAATGGCAAGATTTCATTTAGACAACTGGTTTTAATTTAAGCTATTTTTTTGTGTGTTTCAAGGAGAAATCCAAGCTTTTGGCTAACTTATATGGCCAGAAAGGAAGAAAACTGAAATGGTGTTGCTCCTGCAAATCCTCTGTGTAACAACCCAAATTAGTACTGCAAATTCAATACAAATTAATACTACAATGTATTTTAAGTAAGTATTCCTACCACCATGTATGGCCTTCCAAGCTAACAATATCTCTAGTATTGGCCAACAGACCATTAACTATTCAATGACTTCCATGCTGACATCTCATTATGGTCCAGATTTTGATATCATTAGTCAAACAACCATCTTATTCCATGAATAAGTCACCAGTCATCCACCTGACATGAGCTCTCTGAATAAGGACTTATTTAGCCCAAGTACAAGATTTGACTAGAACAGACTATGTAGATAAGAATTTTCAAATTTGGATGGAAATAACCACTTTTAAGCACAGTTCTACAGTATGCAAAGTATCAGCTGTTTTAATGAAGTGTTGACAGCACTCAGTACAAGGGATGGGTTGCACCTTTCAGAATCAACCTTAGGTGGGGTGAATAGGGAAGTAAGAAATTTGACTAAAACTTAAATCTTGAACTGCTAAATTTTCCACCAGTGGAGGAGCATGCCACAGTACAGGAGACAAAATGCAGGAGCTGTTTTTCTGCACTGTTCACTTTCCAATAACTTCTGTTGGCAGTTTATCTAAATTTAGTCTGTCTTCTGCAGATGAATGGTTGCAAAGTGTAATCCCGCTGATATGACATGAAACAAGTTCTGCATCTAAAATTATCATTTGTTCTTAAAAAAAATAAAAAAGAAAAAAGAAAGCAAAACAAAACAACAAAAAAACCCACTCTGTTTCTGTTACTCAGACAAAGCCATCTTGGCTCCACAGCTCTTTCTTAAAAAGGAAGTCTGACTTGGAGGCACACGTTTGTGTGAAGTCAGTGGAAAAAAGCTATCCTGCATTATACCATAACATGGTACTGCATCTGTTCCTCTTCAGCAAAGAGAATAAATTAACTCCCCTGCATGTCAGTATAATGTATCTATACCATATAGCACTCATGACTTGTAGATACTATTTTCTGACTCAAGTTCATTGAAAACTGAGGAAACAGGCAAAAAAAAATGTGGTTAGCTGTTGCAATAATCTAATAATCTGGCATTAAAACTGACAGACAGAAGCTACAAAATCCCTGTGCAGTGGGCTAAGACTCTACTGTTAACTGGCAATTATCTTCTCCACCACAGCTGCCTCTTCACATAAAGGACTTTCCAGCTACATAAACAGAAAGCTTAAGGATAAGTTTTATTATGTGCTCAGTATTGATCTGACAGTACTTTCCTGAAGTCAGTGGTAAAACTGTGACTGACCTAGTAGGAATTCTCCCCTCTTCTCAGATTCAGTTTATTACCACAAGTAAAGCACTTTGTGTAGCAATACCATTATATATGAACATAACCCACATACTCCAGCAACTGGGACCATTCTGTGACCATCTGGTCCTCATGGGGGACTTCAAACACCCCAATATCTATTGATGGGACAAGACAGAAGAGTGTAAGCAAACCAGAAGATTTCTGGGGTGCTTTGATGATAACTTCCTCCTCCAAGAGACAGAGGAATCAATGAGGAGAGGTGGTATGGTAGACCTACAAGGAGGGGCTAATGGAAAATGTGAACAAGGGCAGCCCTGGTTGCAGTGATCCTGAAATGTGGAGTTCAAGATCCTTAGGACAATATCGAGGGCACAGAGTAAGTGTGCTGCTTTGCATTCAAGGAGAGTAGACATTGGCCTCTTCAGGGATCTGTTTGGTAGAGTACCTGGAGGGAAGAGAGGCCCAATAAAGCTGGCTAGTATTCAATAATCATTTTCTCCAAGCTCAGAAGTGATACATTCCAACAAAGAGGAAGTCAGACAAAAATACCAGGAGGCCTGAAATGAACAAGGAAATCCTGGACAAACTCAAACACAAGAAGGAAGCCTATAAAGAGTGAAAGCAAGGACAGGTATCATGGGAGGTATACAGTGACACTGTCCAAGCGGTCAGAGATCAGGGTAGGAAAGCTAAGTCCTGACAGAATTAAATCTGAACTAAATCTGGCCAAGGAGGTCAAGGGAAACAAGGAAGACTGCTACTGGTATGTCAGTGATAAAAGGAAGTGTAGGGAAAATGCAAGCCCTGTCCAGAAGAAAATCAGAGACCTTGTTACTCAGGTTGTAGAGAACGGTAAGGTGTTCAACAGCTTTTTTGCCTTGGTCTTCACTGACAAATGCTCTAGCCCTACCACCCAAGTCACAGAAAGCAAAGAATGGTACTGGGAGAATGAAGGATCACCCACTGTAGGAGAAGAGAAGGTTTGAAACCACCTAAGGATCCCAAGGATGCCCAAGTATACAGGACTTAATGAGACACATCCAAGGGTCCTGAGGAAACTGGCAGATGAAGTTGCTAAGCCACTATCCATCATATTTGAGAACCAGAGGTAGCCCAGTGAATTTCTCACTGACTGGAGAAGGAGAAACATAACCCCAATCTTTAAAAAACGCAAAAAGGAACACCTAGCAAATCATGGACCAGCAAGTCTCACATTTCTGTCGGGTTCACAGAGCAGATCTTTCTGGTAACTATGCTAAGGCACATGGAAAACAGAGGTAACTGATCACAGGCAATACAAGTTCACTAAGGGCTAACCCTGCTTGACAAATTCTGTGGGCTTCAACAGTGGGCTTACAGCACTGGTGAATAAGGGAAGAGCAACTGATGTCAACTAAGTGGACTAGTGGAAAGCATGTGATACTGTCCCGTATGACACTCTTGTCTCTAAATTGGTGAGACGTGGATTTGACAGATCAACCACTCAGTGGAACTGGCTAGATGGAAAGGATTGCAGTTAATAGCTCAATGTCCACATGGAGACCAGAGATAAATTGTCTCCTTCAGAGATCTGCACTATTTAACATCATTTTTTTGACGTAGGCAGTGGGATCAAGTACACCTTCAGTAAGTTTGCAGATGACACCAAGCAGCATGGTGCAATCTTGATGGAACACGATGATGGGATGCTATCCAAAGGGACCTGGACAGGCTTGAGAAATACCTGTGTGAACCTCATGAAGTTCAAAAAGGCCATGTGCAAGGTGCTGCACCTGAGTTGGGGCAATTCCAAACATGAACATGGGCTAGCTAATAAGTGGATCAAGAGCAGCCCTGCAGAGAAGGACTTTGCGGTCATAGTGGAAAAACTCAGCACGAGCTTGCAGGCCAGAAAGCCAGGCATGTCCTGGTCTGCTTCAAAAGATGCCAGCAGGTTGAGGGAATTGTTTCCCTCTAATGCGCTCTCATGAGACTCTGCCTATATTTAATCCTGGGGTCTCCAGCATATAAAGATGTGGATCTGATGGAGTGGCATCCAGGATGAGCTTCTCCATATCATAACACATCTCTGTACTTAAGAGGGAAATCAAGATTCATTTTTGAAGAACACTTCAGTTCTTCATTCCAAAACAATACAGATTTGTCAAAACTGCTTCTGAAAGCTAGGAACAATCTATTTTGAATGTATAAGCCTAGATTCAAGAGCTGATTCAGAAATGAATTCCATCATGGATTTATGGAGGAATGAAGGAACATTACGGATTCTATGAATTCAAGCAAGTTGTCCACTGACAGACATAGATGGAACATAAGTAAAACTAAGACAATACTGAGCATTAATGAAATTCCATTCCTTAGTTTTCAGTTCCCAAGCTTGTATGTACTATAGCTACCTGAAGGGAGATTGTAGTGAGCTGGGGGTCAGCCTCTTCTCTCGAGTAACAAATGACAGGACTAGAGGGAGTGGTCTTAAGATGCGCCAGGGAAGATTCAGGTTGGATGTTAGAAAACACTACTTCTCCAAAAGACTGGTCAGGTGCTGGAATGGGCTGCTCAGGGAGGTGGTGGAGTCACCGACCCTGGAGGTGTTCAAGGAACATCTGGACATTGTGTTGAGGGACATGATTTAATGAGGACTATTGATGATAGGTGGACGGTTGGACAGGATGATCTTGTAGGCCTTTTCTAGCCTTCATGATTTTATGATTCTATGATTCTAGCCTTTGCAACACCTGTATTGTTTGTATTTAATAACTCTTAAAAAGTGAACACAGACTGGGACCAGTCAGCTTCTAAATGTAAGAGAAAAATGCATACTTGATTTCAGTAACTAAAGCGTCTAGAAGTCATTATCAGGAGAAAATTTTGCATGCTTTAATTTATTTCTGCTCTTGTATAGAGTACAAATGAGCAGTTAGTACCTTAATTTTGCATATGTGCCTAAATAAAGGTGGATTTTACTCAAAACCATAGCTGACTTATCGTTCCACTAACCACAGTAAACAAAACGTATATCAGTCAAGCATCAGCTCAAAAAATCTATATTTAGGAATTAAAAGTACTTTTTTAGAAAAGAACAGTGAAACTGATATGCAATAAAAATCTGCCAATACAGAAGAAATACGATCTATTCAAACCACTGCAGTGAATGGATTTGTGCATATGAGAATAGACCAATCACAGGAAAATTTAATGTTTTTTTCTTTTCACCATCCAACCCTTTGTTGAACCAAGACTGATCACAGAGTCAAACCATGGATCATGAAGTACCATCACCACCCATGGTCTGTAATCAACATGTGGCAGGATCATAATCTCTCCGCTGCATTAGAGTAATTTAATCAGCAACTTTTGCAAAGACTGTGGTTATATTATGGAACTGCAAATAATTTAATTAAAGATGCTAATCCTCAATGGAAAGTTCATGCTTGTCTTTTCCTTTTTGATATCGAGATGCCTCTCTTTAAAAAAAAAAAAGATTAAACTTGGATTTCAAGTAAATATCTTTCTAGCTTCATGTTCAGGACATGTAAAAACCTCAATTACATACCTTATGAACTATAATATATTTAGCAGCATTTCTATTATATCCATCTTCATATATATATAAAACATATATACAGTTTCTCAAACTTTTAATGTATTTCTTTGAATATCCTTTTGTAACATCTAAAAAATAAGACATTTTGACACCAGTTTTGTCTGATCTGCTGTCACTAACTGTAATATCTTTAAAACCTGTCTCTTTGTAGACTTCACATTTGCTCTTAGTTAAGGTCCAGTACATCACAAACTATAGGTTCACTCCATTCAGCAATTCACTTCAGATTCGAAACAGCCAAAATGCATTGTACACAGAACTTATTTCTTTGTTTTTCCATATTGGAACCTCAAGTTATTTTGAAATTTATCATGCAGAATAAATATGGACCTATCTTACCTTGCATGTGTTCCACATAGCAATACACATCATAAGTTTCATTAGGAAAACGGCGTCCATATGTTCTGACTCCTTTCTTTCCCATTTTATCTCCAAAGCAGCCAATTCTTGGATGTCTAATTGGGTATCTGAAATGCAGCATGCCCATATTTATTAACATGATAAGTCAGAACATTAAGCTTTTACAGGCTAAGTATACTAATTTGGAGAAACTGTCCAAGTGTGTTTTAAATGTCTCACCTAACAGTCTGGTCAGACAACCAGCCAGCATCACACTGTTCAAATCCATCTTCATATGCTGCTTTCAGTTGCTCTGGGCTTGCTATGACAGCACCATTGTCCAAACAAGTCTGCTGAGCTTGCGTAAAATTCAAAGTGTACCTGCTGGTGGCTGCACGATAGTGAAATACCACACCTGAAAAGATAACAAACTCAGATTACTGACACATCTTGCATCATTTCTGCAATCATCATTATATTGTAACTTTACCTGGATATTGTTACAATGGTAAAAACAGATGGGTACAATTAAAACACTAGAAGGCTGAGATATTCCATCAATTGAATTATGCCCCCCTCCTCTAGTGGCTACTACCAGTAACTATATGACGCCTTATTTTTTAATAGTTCGAACCATATTCAGCATACTCTGAAAAAGTAATTAAACCATGTAAGCATTTCCACTTAAGTATAATGGAACATTTTGATCAAAAGGAAGAATGCGCACTGAAGTACATCCATATGCTATGGGCACTGCCTGACATACTGGCTTGTCAGCCCATCCAATTGGAAGTCAAATCGTGTGACCAGGCAAGACTGAACACACCTAATCACTGGAAAAAGCAAGAAAAGAACCAGCCTTTCAGAAGTAGCCAGCTGCAGTAACTGCATGCAGAAGTGCCAAGAGTGGATGGGGCAACCCTTGAGTGTTTGAGGTCTGCCAGACACAGGGAAACATGCAGCCACACCAAACAGTTTGTTCTTCTGATGCAGGCTGGATCATCAGTGATGGCCCTCGTGTCTGATCCTACACATTCACAGATTATTGCAAACATAACATTTATAAATATATGCCTGTTGGCCTATTTTTCATAACTAGGCTTTCCTGCACATACTACCAACAATACAGACAAAACAAAGCTTGCTTTTATTATAGCCTTTCTGGTTCTGGAAAGAATCTAGACAATTTCCAAAATTACAAGAACATGTCAGATGTCTGGAGTGAGTAGGGTAAGAGTGAAGATGGTTTTGGTTAAGACACATTCTGTCAAGGAGCCACATTCTGTTTTCCATACACTTATGATTCCCACTCAGTTTGACAACAGTTGTGCCTGCACACCTAAAACGACCCATAAAGGGCACCAATTCTAAGACAGCAGACAACAGATACTCCATCTGGCCATATCACATCCCTCCCCATTGCTAATGTCTTTCACAGTTTAGCACCAAAAGGATGCCTCCTGATGATGGTTGAAAAATAACACCTAAACTCATCTATTTTGATCAAAATCTTTAGAAGCACTACAGCACTGTAAACAATCCACTATGCAGAATTGCTACAAAACAAGAAAAACAAATCACAAAATGTTATTTTTAGTGATAATTTTATTGGGGTATTTCCTGATGAGGAAACAGTATACTGTCATAATGACCTGGGAAATGTTGGCATCGAAGCAATACCAAATTTAATGACAAGTCTTTGTTATTAGTATATTGTTGAAAGATGGAAGTCTGATAACTTACTAGTAAGCAGCAATACGAGTAACTTACAAAACTGACCAAATTCCAGCATACTTAGAAATTGTAGGTGTTTTTCTTAAAGATTAATTTAGTAAAATTATCCTGCTATCAAAGGTCTAACTAGGGACAATAAGCAAAGAATACTATTTTTTTTTCCTTACTGTGGTTTGATAAGAAAGTTTCTCAAACTTTCAAATAGAACGCACTGTGTGTACTCACACACAGGTAGTTCAAAGCTCAGTCATCAGACATCAATTTTCATTAAAGCTTCTGGCAGAGAAACAAGAAACGGAAGAAGCACCAGAAATTTCAATGGACCCACACACCAGCTGCAGCCACCACTTGGAACCTCATAGGCCACTACTGTCCCCATAAAGTGCATTTTCAGAGTCGCTGACAGAATACATAATGCACAGTGCTTCTTCCAAGCAGCAAAGTAATTATTTCAGCTTCAAATATTGAACTGGCAAAGCCCTAAGTGAAGAACGGGTCACAAAAAAATTATGGCTATGTTTATATTACATAAATTAAGTATTCCAGGTGCCTGCAATTCCATCATTGTGACTGTTAAACTGCTAGATTAGTTTGGTAAGTTACTTGGCTCAGGCCTCGTAACATCCTTCCAAACAATCTTTCAGGCAGACTTCAGGAGTTAGCAAAGAGCAGGGACAACTTCCCATGAGTACCTTTCTTCTCTCTTGAGAATGAGAAGAGCAAGCATAATGGGACAAATGAGGACCACAGCACTCCAGTGGCCTGTGCACTATGGCACAGCCTCAAGGAAACATATGTCCTTTCTAATGTAAACTCTCTGTTCTGGGAGACACAGAAAGGGAATGTCAGAGAGAGAGATTTACCAGCTCCTATGCCCCTACACTATCTCTGCTGTAAGGCATCTTCCATTGCCTGCTTTAGGCAAATTTACAGATCATTTGTGTTGCTTTAAGTTGTGCAAAGCTTTATCTATACGTACATGTATATACATATAAGCGTGTGTGTAGCAGTATTTTGGCTTTGTTTACTCCATAACCAGGCAGTTCCTTATCACATGTCCATCACAGAACACTGCCTTACAACACAAGTTAAGGTAACACCAACTAATTACTTTTGGAATTCAAAAATTCAAAATAATAAAAGTATTAATTGGAGTTTTAAGAGCTTTATTTTAATATATTGGGTATTTTATAACACAAGTCAATACCCTGGGCCACATACCTGCTGGTATAAACCAGCATGACTCTATTCAGTGGTACAGTAGTAAATAAAAATACTGAAGTTCAACTGACCTGTTTGGTCATGGTATTATTCACAAGCTGGCCAGCTCGGCCTCACTGGATGTTATTGTACCAGTAGTACACGATATTTGACACTGGCTGTTATACAGAGTCAAACCAGAAATGCACAAGTATGTGAAGTAATTTGCTCATTTGGCTTGTTGTTCTAATTTTAATTAAAACGAATTTTATAGACATTTAGATTCATTGCCTCTAATACTTTTTCCCCCCCTGCAAGTTCATTTAACTGATGTAACATGACTTCATCCAGGCACAAGAACACTGCTTTTCCATAAAACCACAGAAAGGCTTATTAACTTAGCAGGAGAAGGCAACATACTTCTCTGAACTCGCATTATTTTAAAGCTTTAAGCTGCCTACATATGAGTGCATTCTCTACAAGCCCCTTATTTCTTACAAACTGAAAGCAATCAATGGCCTCGCTGATGACATGTGGACTTTGCATTACCTTAGTAAGGCAGGACTAAAGAGTTAATGCTAACATCAATTTAAAGGAGCTGCCGAGAAAATGCCTTCGGTCATTTGTAAATCCTGGAAAGGAACTTGGAGAATGCTTTGTTCTCCTCACCCAGATCCAAAAGGTAAACTTCACCTATTCTCAGAGTTTAAGGCTCTTCCATTTCCAGTGAGGAGCCAATGGACATAAAAGAGCCTCCAAGATGAATGGGAAGGAGGACGTCAGTATGTATAAGCCTGAGCAACAGCTGCAATAATTAGAAGACCCCCTGGGGCTAAGAAGATTAAAGTGCAGGACTTTCATTGTTTCAGTTAGACAGAGAGAAGGGGGCAAAATCCATTGTCCGAGTTCTTGCACTTTACAACATTTGTAAAGGATTTTTCCCCTTTGTCCACTTGCCCTCTGAAAGAAAAGGCAAGAAAGGAGTTGTCCTAGGAACAAATAAAGCAACTGGAAAACAGACTACAACAGCGTAATGTTGTCACCGAACATCTGGCAAAGTCAGCCTAATTACAGGAAGGAGCAGCATTGTCTGCAAAAAAGAGCACTCGCAGGAAAATAATCTGCAGCATCCAAAATTCACTGCTGCTGTCTGAGCAAGAGAGAATGTCTTTTATTCACTTATCTTTGCCTTACACCAGAGAAGGAAAGCATGAAGAGTTTCACTTAACAAACTGGGACCTTTCTGAGTAAGAGACTGATATTACGGTTTCACACCTTTGGGTTGCAGCTTTGCTTTATCACTTGCCAGGGTATCATGCTGCAACACTTCCTAGAACTGGAGGGAAGGGCTCCTTCAAGACACTTCCTGCTTTATTGTGGCTAATAAACAACAGCTTTCATTGGTGAGCTCATGCTGCTGCAACTTGCCTGCCTGGAGTCACATAAAGACTGAACTTCAGAAGTGTTCTCATACCACAAAGAATATGTAAAGAGAAAAGATAATTATGGTAGTGGTTGTTATTCTGTTCATTTTTATTTTCAGGTCTCAGCCAAAGTGGTACAGACCCTTCAAGCATCCCTCAGTGCCAAAGCTAACAGAGTTCTAAACAAATTCGGTGATCTTCCTTGCTTTTATGCAGAAATCAACTTACGTTACAAATACAATCCGAAACAGAGGCAACGGGGCGGAGCACTGCATCAAAGGAAGGAATAGGATGGTATTTTGAGCTTCCTGCAATAATTCATCTGTGTTCACTACTCCAGGTTCTGCAACCATCTCGCGACTCCCATCTCCGGCTCTGGCAACCTGAGAGCAGGCTTGCATTGCATCCACAGCACCTCAGCTGCCAGATGCCTCCAGGATTCTCTCTGCATGCAAAGAGAAAGCGAAAACCGACCACCCAGTTCCACTTGCTGGTTCTCCAGGGACAAGACTTCTTGCACCAACTCGCACATCATCCCTCTGCCCAAAATCTTTGCCTCCATCTTCACAGAGTAATGCAGCAGCATGCAAGTGTGCACTCCTCCAAACAAGCTGGTCCAGAGAAGGAAAGCAGTTGATGCTCAGCCTGAACTGCATTCTTCTCACAGACAACTTGCCAAAGTGGAGGACTTGGTTACTACACCTGCATTACCTCAGAACAGACAGCCTAAATCACCTACCTTCCTTGTTATCTCCACACAACAATGTACTTGGACACACAAGCATTCAGTGAGGCCAAGACACTGCTACTGAAATTTAAACTGTTAAAAAACTAAATTAAAAGAAATACGTAGCCCCTCAGAACTGTACTCACAGTAGGAGATGATTGGCAGGATAAAAATCAGTGTAGCCATACACAGCAGCATCTACTTTACTTCATCTTCTAAAGGGAGGAGGTGTGTGGACCTTTGCAGATCCTCAGCCTGACCCCAAATCACCTGCAGCCTGAAAATCAGCTGCCACCTCCCAAGTCTCCGTGGCAGTGCTGTGGCAGATGTATCACAGCATCTTCATTCCTACTCCCTAGGTGCAGTGCACACAGAACCTGGTATTTTAACACAGAATTCAATTCCCCTCCCTTTGACAGCCACTGTATATTCTGCTCTTTACCTTGTAGCTAAGAAACCTCTATCTCCCCTACCATCACTTCCTCAGAAGAGTAAAGAACAAGCTTAAAAATGCAGCAGCCATTTTTATTCGGTTATTAAGGAAGTATGGAATTTCAACATCAGCAGGTGATAAGGATTTAAGATAGATAAATCTAAAAGATTACAAAACCCCATCTCTTCAAATGCCATACTTAGGTGCTAATAAAGGGGAGTTCTGGCTTTAGAGAGAATAAATCAATTACGTTGTCAACACACAATCTCTTAGGGCTCAGGGCACAATTGAGAGGCAGTGTTCCCACACTGGAAACAACATCCATTTATTACCATTATAATGCCTGCAAGAAAGAAGAGTTTGCATAAAAATGAAATTGTGAATTACAGTCTACTCTGCCTCCCTAATTGCTGCTTCTTCCCATTAAGGAGGTCAGTATTTTAAGCCTAGGATTTTCCTTATTGGCTTTCTTCTACAATCCAATTTGTAAAAAGCCTCTCAAACAGTGGACTCAAATAGAAGCTAACAAAAGAAGGCCCGTGAAAGCAGTGAACTCCCAAGACAGCAGTAAGAAAAGGGTAACATTATTGCCGAAAAATACTCTCTGACAAGATTTTCAAAGAGCAAGAAAACCGAAGGATCACATTTGCCACTTCAATTAAACGTGCAGGCATTTCCAAGGTAAATAACCAAAAACTGGCTCAAGTGAGTGGTTAGTTCAGATTCTTTCATTTTTCTTACACTTGGTCAAATATATTGCTTTTTAATATCTCACAGAACTACAAAAAACAACAGTTCCATTAAATGTTCAATTATGTTTGAGAATGAAGAGTACTGTTACTCCACATGTCTGGGTCAGCTTTTTATAAGGAATCTTACATCTATTTCATACAAGCAAACTTTATTATACCTAGAGAAATGGAATACATGTGGAGAGGTACAGTAGTACTTTTTATTGCAAACTCTGTGGGATTCAAACTTACCACTGTTTGCTCCTGAAGGTTAGGAGCCTAGTCTACATTATTTGTCTAAGCCTCTCTGATCAGGGAACAAGAATGAGAACTGCCAGAGAGCTCATCTCACCCACAGCTCTCAGCAGAAAAGAGCTGAGTGCTTAGCTTAGACTATGCATCTGACTTTAACTCACTGAAGATAGAGCAAATTCTGCCCTGATTTCAGACCCAGCACAGCTGTGAAACTTGATAAACTATTAGTGGGTGGCTGAACGCTCAGGGATGATGGTCAGAAGGCCTGAAGATCACTGCCTGCTGGCAATCAACCTCTACACTATCTCTATACACGTATCTATACCGGGATGCAGATGAAACCCCATCGGTGTCAAAAAGCCGCTTGAAGTGGGAATGAGAGACAGCTCAGTGCCAGCTATGGAGAAAGGAAAATAATTTCTCCTCAGTACTTGAAGATTCTTGATAGTCGGCATTTTTGGGGTAACAGCAACAAGGAAGCAACTAAGAACAATGGAAAAATAGGTTTCCAAAGACAGTAAAATAGAGTAATTAAGTTGGAAAGTACCTATAAAGATCAAGTCCAACTATGGACTCCTAACAGGAGATAGTTTATGATGTGGGTTTAATAATATCAATAACAAGAAGGGTCCTAAAGATAAGCTCAAAACACCATAGAAAGATAAAATTACAACAGCTGAAAAGGAGGAACTGCTCACGAGAAAATGAAATTTTCAAACACTAAAGAGGAGACATCATCTCAAATGAAAAGCAAATATGAATGAAGTGTTCTGCTTATTCCTCTTCTTGTAAGAGGTCCAAGTGCATAATACTGTAGACTGCTAGGTCTGTTATGAACAAAAAATCATCCTGTCTGAGAAGTCGATTTAATGATAGCAACAAGCAGGGCATAAGGAAAGATTTTCTTACAATTAGTAACAGAAAAGGAGGTATCCAGAATGATGAAACCATGTAACACTGCAGAGCTGTTGAGGCAGGCTCCTTCCCCAGCCTCAGGGACGACCCATAACTGCCATTAACTAAACAGGGCATCCATGTGGTATCCCTGAAGCTTCCCATGCAACTAAAATTAAGTATTTCACACTTCTCTCTTAAGCTTTCACCAGTGAAAATCGTAATGAGGGGTACAGTTCAGTCTGGCCCTACTGATTTTCAGTGACACAGGCAGTGGGACTGAGTGCACCCTCAGCAAGCCTGCAGATGACATCAAGCTGAGTGGTGCCGTTGATATGACAGAAGGAAGGGAAGACATCCAAAGGGACGTGGACAGACAGGAGAAGAGGACCCATGAGAACATAATGAGGTTCAACAAGCCCAAGTGCAAGGTGTTGCACTTGGGTCAGCGCAATCCCAAATATGAGTACAGACAGGGAGGACAACTCATTGAGAACAGCCCTGCTGAGAAGAACCTGGGGGTTCTGCTGGACAAAAAGCTGGACATGAACCAGCCGAGTGCACTTGCAGCCCAGAAGGCCAACTGTATCCTGGGCTGAATCAACAGAGAAGTGGCCAGCAGGGAAAGGGAGGTGGTTGTTCCCCTCTACTCTGCCCTTGTGAGGCCCCACCTGCATACAGGCCTGACGATCCCACGACAAAAAAGTTGAGGAGCTGCTGGATTGGGTCCAGAGGGGGGTCACAAAGATGATCAGAGGGCTGGAGCCCCTCTCCTATGAAGAAAGGTTGAGGGAGCTAGGAATGTTCAGAAGCCTGGTGAAGAGAAGACTTCGGGGAGACTTCACATTGTGTCCTTGCAGTACTTTAAGGGAAATTATAAACAAGAGAGAGACCAACTTTTTACAGAGGCAGATACTGATAGAACAAGGGGGAGGAGCTTTGAACTAAAAGAGAGGAGATTTGGATTATATATTAGATGGAAATTCTTCACTCAGAGAGTGGTGAGGCCCTGGCACAGGCTGCCCAGAGAAGCTGTGGGTGCCCCATCCCCTGAAGGCACTCAAGGCCAGGGTGGATGAGACCCTATCTGGTGGGTAGCAACCAGCGGTTTGGATCTGGATGGGCTTTAACATTCCTTTCAACCTAAACCATTCTATGATTCTATAATCTTTGGGACATAACATGCAAAGTGCCTGACAACTCATTCAAACAGTAAGCCCTGCTCAATTTGGGCATTAATGAAGGCATACAACACAACACATAACATAGTTATCTGCAACACCAAAGGAACAAGATCTCAAGTGACCAAGCATGTTGTTCTGGTTCTATGTTGCTATGACTTCCCCTTAATTTATTATTTGATTTAACACAGAGAACAGTGTTGGCATTAAAATAATTGAAATAGAATATTTAAAGGGAGATTATAATCAGAAGGGAAATCAACTTATTATACAGGCTGATAGTGACAGGACAAGGAGGAATAGTTTTAAACTAAAGGAGTGAAGATTTAGATTAGTTGTCAAGGGGAAGTTTTTCACTGAGAGCATGGTGAGGTGCTGGCATAAACTGCCCAGAGAGGTTGTGGATGCCCTTTCTCTGGAGGTGTTCAAGGCCAGCTTGGATGGGGCCTTGGGTAACATGATCTAGTGCTTAATCTAGTGACTTGTAATCATGCCTATGGTAGGGGAGCTGGAATTTGATGATTCTTGAGGTCCCTTCCAACCCAGGCCATCCTATGATTCTACAGTTCTATGACTGTGCTTCCTGAAGCATCACAGAAACATTCCTTCCCACCACTAAATTATCCCCAGAGTGAAGCTGGCAAAAGCCTCCAATGAGTTAGTCGTGTAGGGTTCGGCTACATGATCATGAAGTTTACCGTAATATTAGCAGTCATAGTAACTGTTTTGTCTACTCACTTTTAATCCACTGAAAAGGTGAAGCAAAATGTGCTTGCTCAGACAACAGAGAACAAGTGCTACACAAATGCATTTTATCTTCCATTCCATGATCATAAAATATGCACTTTAACAAAATGAATGATAATCTTACCCAGCTTTATGCAAGCAACAGCACCAGCTCTGCTTGGAAGAGCATACCAAAGCAATGCTGAACCACACCAGTTGTCAACTTGGAAATTACCACAATTAACACAAAGATTTCCCCATACTGTGTTAACAACAGGTGATGAAGAATGCACAAAGAACACACATCTCTCTTTCGGTAATTGTTATTACTTTGGGGTGCAGGTTCAAAAAGATGACAATCAAAACAAATTATGTTTGTGACTACTACAATTGTTCTTTGTTTTTTCTTTTTTTTAAGATACTAGCTGAACTCAAAAATGCTGAAGCCCTTATTGAAGTAAGGGTACAAAATTTAAGCAACATTAATATGAAATCTTTACAAGTCTGAAAAGTTATATTTGTTTAGTTAATGTAGAAAATGGAAAATCGAGTGGCACAAATGATAATTTAACAATGTTATTTTACCATGTGGATGAAGATACAGCTTGTTCTGTTCCCCAAATTCTGACATCAAAGTAATCACAAACAAGAGTAGCTTCAGAAAGAAAATGCTGTGTTTGAAATTTTCTCTCAATTTAAAAAAGATCTGAACCGTGCATCTCATTGCAGTGTTCTGCAGCAGCAGTAATGCGAGCAGAAGTATTGCCATAAATCATCTGATATTTTATTGTAGTGAACATCTGCTGCTCCTGGATATAGATACACAGTCAAGGGAGCACTTTAAAGGACTAAGGAATGCCAGGTACATTCATTATTGAAAAATGATGTTCAAACCAGGATTTCTTTTGCTTTTGCTATTAAGACTACACAGCTTATGAAGTTAGAAAGACATTAATGGTTACACTGATTTATTGTATTTCCAAATTAAGACCACACCTTCAAAACCTTTCACTGAACAGATGCTGAAAGACTGCTAAAGTTAGGTTAGGCATAGTGGAAGAACAATATAGTATTAAGCTTACAAAAAATCTTAGCCAAAGCCATGATTTCCAACAGAAGATCCTAATGTTTGTTTTGGGACTCAGTCACTTGAGTAAATACCCAAGTTTCAAAAAACACCTGAGTGCAGAGAAATGCAAGGTAGAGTCCAAACCAATGCTCATGCAAGCTGGTACATCCACACAGTCCAGTGCTCTTCTGAGTAATTTTGGTCCAGAATTTGCATTTACATGGCACAATGCCTGGGCTAACATGTCCTGCCTTTCAGCAGTTTAATTGCTCAGGCTTAGTGCCAAACTGACAGGGCTATGTAGCATCAGGCTCTGGAGCAGTCTACGCATGGTGCTGTATAAGCAGGACCTTAGGAGAAAAATGCCAACAGATCAGATGCTACTTTTGCCACTGACACTCTATTTAAAGTTTTGTTTCTTCTGCTTCTTTACAAGAACAATTCTCTTCCTCAAAGTTCTGAAGGCTATTTCCTTATAGTGTTTGTATGCCAGCTCTTAGGTCTGGGTCCTCCACGTGGAAGAATATTAGCAGCCTTCTACCTACTTGTCTCCCTGCAGCTTTTGGCAGGTGATTCTCCTAGCTATCCAACAGTTATTATGGAGACAAAGGAAACTCTTCCTTGGTGCTTGATGTTTCTATCACAGAAAGAGCTGTTCGAGGTTAGATGGTTTACGTTCCCATGAGAAAGCAGCCAGAGCTCCAGTAGAGCAGAGCAGTTGCTCCTTCTCATCCTACAGAAACTATTATTAAGAAACTGCTTCTGCCTGCCAAGTCTGTCTTCTTATAAAGACACAGACATTCTCAGATAGATGTATTATGTTATGTACTACGGTTCAAAAAGACTGGTTTTGGAAAAATTTAGAGGTACCTGCTAAAAAAAAAAAAAAAAGTAATTGTGAAAGCAGGAGTTCATCTTGTAAAGGATATAAAACCAACCAATGTACTACTGGGACAAGTGAACAGCATTTGCTCTGCGAATCAAGAGTACCCTCCCAGAACATGTGCAGGAGAAATGAGAAAAAAATGGGCTGGAAAAAAATCTTAAAAATAATCAGAAAGAGAATGGGACAAGTCAACAGCGAAGGAAGAACAATTTCCTAAAAATGGTCAAATTAAGGCCTTGTAGTCATATGTAATAGCTGTTACCAGTTTGACTGGGATTGACTGGGATTACTGCTGACTACAAATGAAATAAATGAATTCTTACCATCAACGGCCAGCGATACAATGCCTTGTGTGTCCTCAACTCCATACATCACATCACAGCGGTACACCCCTGCATCACTCGCACGCAGCCTAGAGAAAGTCAGTGAAGCATCGCCAGTCTCCTCTGAATGGGTTGGAACAGACACCCTGTCCTTGTAGTTCTGGCCTATTTTGATGTTCCCATTCTGGGCCACAAGGACGGTGGTTTCTTTTGCATCTTTTCCGCTTTTATCCAGCTCAACCTTTGACCATTTGATTCTTAGATATTCGGCTGCGTAGCTGGAGGCTATGGTGGGTGTGGTTGAAAAGAAGCATGGAAGGACTGATGTTCCAGAGAGGGATCCCTTCACCAGGGTTTTTTTTTCTGCTTTAACTAGAAGAATGGGAGAGAGAGGAAGAGAAAGGATATATCACATTAGCGACCAGCAAAATCAGAAACAGTTACATTTCATCACTACTTAATGATTAACAGACTTTTAAGACCTGAACTCCATGAACCCTAGCTGGTTCACAACAGGTCTCACCAGAGTAAGCCAAAACAGAGTCTGTACCAACATCCTCAGCCCTTGACTGAGCTCTTTCCTGTCTGGGTAAACTAATTCACCGCTCTTTGATTTGTTTTTTCCATTTGTTGTAGTCATTGACTGTAACATGGATGGGTACTGGTTTCCTTTGGAAACTGTTTTGAAGGTTACAGATGACAGCTGAATTGTAAGAGCTACGTTTTCAAACCTCACCAGACTAAAACCACTCGGTGAAAGACAACCAGCTACCTCACATTTGTTGCTGGCCAAAAGTAGGCACTTAGGCGAGCTAGTGATGTTTACACCTTGTTTTACCTTACAGCAGCCTGTTCATGTTCTCATGTCCTAAAAGTAAAACACAGCCCAGGACTTTGCATACATTGCATCCCTTACTCCATGTCTCTTTCAAGGGTTAACTCTTTTTATTGTATGCATGCTGAAACAAAAGCCTCTTCAGTGAGATTATCCAAAGTTGTCATTCTTTCAAAATTATTTCCTTGTAGCCCAAGGGCCTTTAACACATTACAGAAATGGGGTATTTTAGGATGTTAGAGCAAAGAAGGAGGCAAAGCACACAGAAAGTCCCTGCTTGGCTCAAACTTGACTTGATAGGACCTTTATCATCTTTATGACATCTCCAGCTGCAAACACTTTACAGTGAAATGCTTCCATCTGACAATATCCCAAGGGGAAAGCTGACTACTGTTCATCCAACCTGCACACAGCAACTGTCTGAAAACAGGATTTCTGTTAGATTTATGTTGTTATGTGATGTTATTTCACCATATTTAATGACTTAATGAAGATTAAAGGCTGACATATAATAGAATCTATATCTCCTCTTTCACTGACCTGCAATCAAACATTTTTTCAAAGGCTGAAAATGCTAATCATTAATTTGAAGTCAACTAGGATTCATAAGGTTTAGAAACAAAATGTCTTCAAACCAGCATGAAATATGAGATACCAGTACTTGAAAAGTTATCTAGCTATTTATCTCTATTATCATCACACTATAAAGAGCAGAATTATTTTGAAAGAAAAACAGGAGAGAAGGAGAAAAGGAAAAAAAAAAAGAGAAACTCTTTATTAAGCTGATGATTTTTAACAGATGCACATCACGCAGAGTAAAACATTAACAGTAACATTTACAAAGATATTCAACAATCACCAGTATGACAGCCACACATTTTTACAACAAAGTCCTAACCAGAAAAATACTGGCCCAGCCAAGGATGACCAAGAAGTTGGAACGGAAGTCCTCAAATCATTTCCATTCATGCCTACCTAAGTTAAGATTCTTGGGAAATCAATGCAGAAACACTCCAGCTAGCTATATCAGAACTGATTAGACCAGGGAGAGTCTAACAACAATGGTGTAGCGCTCTGCCAATACAGCTGCACTGCATCCAAAGCTCAGCTGAAAAGTTCTCACAGAGCTGAGCTGATTTACCAGCAAGATTCTTCACTCTGATTCAGCCATGTAGTGAGATTTTCAGTCTTACAAGCAAAGATTGGTGAGATACTACAACTCACATTTAACAAACACAACCTAATTGTTTCACATAATCAGAGCAAGACGTAGCAAGGATGTATTTATAAAACAGTGAATGACAAAAACAGGACCAACATATAACTAAGACTGGACAATTCACAAGGCTTTAAGACAAGCCTGCAGAAGTTACTGAAGACTATAGACTAGCTCAAAAGCTTTGACTGCAAACACATTTCTCTGAAAAAAAAATACCGAAGCAAGGATTTTGGGAAGTCAGATGTTGTTTAAAAAGAAATAAAAACCTGACTTCTCTAGAGCCAACTGATTGCTAAAAGCTGTAACGGGCTGGTTTTATCCCACGATTTACAGTAGGAAAACATCACTGACTCTTATATCACCTTTAATTCCTTGGAACTTTATTTAATTACAGCTGGGTAGAGCTAGAGAAATAGAACGAATACTCAATCCTACCAGTTGTGATAGAAAAACTGCCAAATCGCACAGGTGGGAGATTAAAATCAGTTTCAAAATATTTAGTTTTTATTATGATGTCTTGTCATTTATATACATTACAGGAACTTCTTAAATGAAAAATGATCTAGTTATAATTACGCTGACTGACAGAAATTTAATAAACTTTCAAAAGAGTTGTTTTCGGTTATGTGCGATCTAGAATATCAGTACCAAACCCTGGGGAAATTTCCTCTTTAGAATTTGTGTCTTCCCATCAGCAGAATGAAACCCTCGACAGCAAACACATACCATAATGATATGCAAATCAGATCTACCCTAAACTGGACTACATCCCAGAGTAAGGGAAAACTATGTACCTACAAACAGACTCATCTAGCTGTTGAAAGCACTATAAAGTGCTTTTAAAAAGCACTCTGTTTTGACTAGCAGATGAGAAGAGAGGAGAAAATACACTTTAATGAAAAAAAAAAAAAAGTTTTGCATTGAAGATTAGGAGATATTCCTGGGCAGTTTCAAAAAACTGGGTTTCTTGCAGTAGTCCAAGCTAGTTGAGACAGGCTGTACCTTAGAAGGTATGCGCCCAACAATATGCAAACAAAATACTTTGTAACTATTTGCAAATTTGAATACAAGCTGAGAAAAGCAGCTATTTACCCAATCAACCAGTGAAGAGCAATCCTAGCACTGGACATTGTTTCATACCACATCTTCACCTACCCAAGTAAAACCTAAAACATTGATAACATTCTTAAATGAGATATGGCTTTGATATGACTAAACAGGCTGGCAATTAATATGAGCATTCTTTTCTGTTGCTAACTAAAATGCATCACTCTTGAGCATATTTAAGTCCTTACGGAAAATAAATACACAGGCAATAAGGAAACAAAATACACAGTTGAGTCCAAGTAACCTCGCTACAGATCTATCTTTCCAGAACTGACAGTAAAGTCAATGGGAGCTTTCTACTAGATGATGGGACAGCAGATTCAAGCCCGGAGCATGACATGCACTCAGGTTACCAGCAGACTCTCTGTGTCTTAGCAGCTGGGTTTTTGTGTCTTCCTCAATTTAAATATTAAATAGTTTCAATATCAGAATAAGAAGCAGGAGCAGAATGAAGACCTTTCCCATACAGTGTCCTGACAGGAAACAGTCTTGTCAGGGTAGGGTTTTCACAGACGAAACAATGCCCTATATTCCCCAAACCTAAAGCTAAGACATTTTAATCAGACTATCGTGGTGATGGTGGTACATGGGAATATTTTTCCCTAGATGCCTTATCTTACCAATGACATGTATTTTTATGTTTCTCTTGAAGCTGGACACAAACTACAGAAAAACTTCTTGCTTGAGCACAAAGCATTTCCTTAGAATTCTTTGTGCAATTTTTTGCAATCAACGTATTTATAGGATATATTTCCTGTCAAGAACAATTGAGAAGACCAATGAAACTGTGTGTTCTGTTACTCTAACTACTAATATTGAGCCTACGAGACATCTTTTCATTAACCCTCATTCCTTTAATAAAGATACTGAAAAATCAAAACTTAATGCACAGCTTGAACAAACTTCTTGTATGAAATTTTGATAGCAGAGGTAACAGGAGATCAAGACCCAAAAAAGTCCTCACTCAAGTTCTTTACAAGGTGATCTGCAGTCTTAAGAAACAGAGTAAGAGAAGGAGGCAAAGTGATGAAAAAACAATTATTGTCATATTCTGCAAGAAAATCATTCTGCCAGAAAAACATAAATCCCAGCTGCCGAACTCAGTGTAACATGCATACAGATGTGCAAACATTATAAGCAAAGCACACATGTTTTATAGCACATATATAACATTAACATGATGTGCCAAATTGATGTATATTATTTATATACTTTCAAAAGGACATTATCACATACTGTAACCTAGGGTGTTTGTATTTTCTTCTGGATTATAGGCCTTCCGCGAAAGCACACTTAATCATGACATGATAAATAGTAGCTTATAATGAGTGAGGTAAACTTCAACGATGATCATAATCACAGGGTCTAGCTTGTAAACTACAGAACTGTAACACCAGCTAGTTCAAAGTGAGTAAATGGCAGGCTAGGAGTAGGTGTAAACCTTGCTCATGAACTTCTGTCATTAATCCTTCACATGCACCAATAGCAAATAGCAAAGGTCTTATGGAAGGGCACTCCCGCGACCCCAGAAGCTTACACCGTATTTCCTGCTGCCCTCCTATTCAAAAAATGCCTTCTGAGTATTTCAAACCTAAAAATAGTCATGCAAAAGCATTCTCAGTTCTCTAAGGAAAAATACTTCTGTTGCTACATAAAATCTAAGGAGCAAGCCATGCAAATATGCTAGGTATTTATGAATGTGACCATTCAAACAGATGAGAGTGGAAGACAAAACAAAGGCAGGAATTATACTTAGTGGTGAACGCAGAAAACTTTGTGCTTATAATCTTTTTTTCTAAATTAAGCTTCAGTTTTGTGACAGAATGGGCATGGAGGTGATCATCTCCCTGTACTCAGTTCTGGTGAGGCTGCAACTTGAGTACTGTGTTCAGTTTTGGGCCCCTCACTACAAGAAAGACATCAAGGCTCTGAAGTGTCCAGAGAAGGGCAGTGAAACTGGTGAGGAGTCTGGAGCACAAGTCTCCTGAGGAGTGGCTGAGGGAACTGGGATTGTTCAATCTGGAGAAGAGCAGGCTCAGGGAAGGCCTTAACACTCTACAGCTGCATGAAAGGAGGCTGTGACAAGATGGGGATCAGCCTCTTCTCCCACATAACTAGCAATAGGACAAGGGGGAATGGCCTCAAGTTGTGTCAGAGAAGGTTCAGGTAGGATATCAGGAAAGACTTCTATCAAAGCGTGGCCAGGTGCTGGCACAGGCTGCCCAGGGAGGTGGTGGAGTCACGGCCCCGGATGTGTTCAAGAAACATTTAGATGTTGTACTAAGGGGCACACTTTAGAGAGGCAATATTGGTGGTAGGTGGATGGTTGGCCTAGATAATCTTGGAGGTTTTTCCAACCTTGATGATTCTATGATTCTATAACCTAATTAATCTCTTGGATTCCAGAATTAACAACTTTGCTTGCTTTTTAAAAAGGGGTGTTTGGGGGAATATCCAAAGAAAGCCTTTTGGAGATACTGGAAGAGGAAAGATAGTGCTTAGGAAGATGCTCCTAAGTTCAGTAAGCAACTGAATCAATGATGTCAAAATCAAACGTCAGACTGAATGACAGATGATTAGAGAACAGTGCTGTGCGGACTGGATAGTAAGGTTACCTTCTAAACAGCACACCTTTTCAAACATTAGTATTCTCAATTGATGCTTAAAGTTTTCAACACAACATTTTTCCTAGCAGAAAATGACAGCTTGCCAAAGCTTATTTCTTTCATAAAATAATTGTTGATTTTGACAAATTTCACATATGAGTTTCAAAAGAATGATTCTAAGCTTTCAGAACAGTTTTGCCCAAAAGGAAACACTGCCATTAGTCATAGGCAAGTGACTATTCAATTAACCCACATGGTTAACCAAACCCATTTTGGGAACAGGAAGCATGGGAATCTGCGTTTCACAGAAGATTTCAAGGCATCAATTTTGCATTCAAATTCAGGATTTTTTTTTAAAAAATGAAATGTAAGGAATTCCTGTCTAACTTTTCAAAATGCAAACACAGATTTTATTTTAAAGGTGTTTTTTCTTTCTTTTTGTTCTAAACAGCAGGACTGGAAAGGTCTGTCTGTGACCTTGTAATATTCATCCTCAGAAAAGTTCTTACATAAACTTACTAATATTTCCACAAAACAGAAAGATATGGATCAAGCCCAGACAGTATTGGATTGATTCACGTTGAAGTTTACCTCACCTTTGTCCTCTTCAGCATGGCCATATTCTGAAGAATTTTATATTTGAGAATCTCTGTGGCTAAAGTATGATCTTCGGCTTCAAAAATAAAACCCATGAAGTCCACGATGAATTTCTAGGAACACAAGGGTTTTTCTGCACTTCTTCCAAGAGTTTCAAGTGAATAAGGACAGGTCAGAACTTGATCTATATTCCTGAGATGGCCATACCAGCACATTCACAAAAAACTTGCTTGTGTTCTCGAAATTCTATTTCTGGAAGTCACATGAACCATTTATAAACCATTTCAGAGGTGATGAAAGGTGAAGTTGAGGGGCACCTAATGGTGTCATCCCTTGTTCTACCAGCCAGTCTCACCTCTCCACAGACATCGATGCACTCCCAATCCCCTAATTCTATCAGTTCAAGCAATTACACAAATCAGTGAGGCAGATCAAAGATCAGATCCAGTTGGAAACTAACTTGCAAAAAGGGTTATCTGACATCTTTCAGACAAGTCATTTACCTGACTGAGCTGGACGTATATCCCCATAAATACTGTCAACACAAAGAAAAACTTGTCAGCCAGCACCAGGGTATGGAGAAGGGGCAGAACTACCCCATGTAGTGCTAAATGATATATGTGAGATTTGACTGACCATTGAATTATGCCCTAAATAAATCTGATCAGATTTTCAATAGGTTGTAACAGAAATGTCAGGTTTACATATAATGTCAGATTCATTTGTCTTGCTTATTCTCTTACATGCTCTCCACCCAAAGGCTGATTATCAGGTAAAATCTTGACTTCATACCTCTCATCATGCGAGTGATGTACTAGGACTTACTCCATTTTAAAACTGTTTGATCATGCTACAACTTATCAAATAAAAATTTTTAAGTATGTAAACCAACATTGTTAGGCGGTGACCTCTTCTGACAATCACTTGCTTTGCCTTCCAGAATACTGGAATACTGTTCATAAATATGAAGAAATAATTAAATGCCTGCAGATTCAAGAGCTGTACATCAGTGTACATTTACAGACATTCTACTGAGTAAAAAATGGGAAAGGGAAAAAAAAAAAAAACCTTGACATTTAATAACCAAATGAGTCTCAGCCCTCAATGAATGAGAAAATGGAAGCTTAGTTTTAGTGCCTTGCCCTTCCCTGAAGCTCTGAGTCCATTGTCTCTGAAAATGTCCTCTAATTGTCTTGGTCTGCTGTGTATTTAGCAAAGAATGGAGAAACAAAACTAGATGTAAAGAGGAAGTGATGACAAGAAAGAGTAAAGGATAGCGCTCCCAACCTGAGTGAAGAAAAAAAAAAGAAAAAAAAAGCCCACCACCTTTTCTTCTAAAGTCAACATTAAGCACAACAGTTTTTATCTGACAGGAAGAACTACCTAAGGAAGAACTTTGCTAGGCACAGTATAAGAGCTACAAA
>JACDJE010000331.1:595300-682755 GCA_016647715.1 Pavo muticus
AAAAGGGGGGGGGGGATTGGAGTGGGGTGTGGGGAGCACACAAGGGCGGAGGAGGCTGAGCGCACGCTTTTCCAACGCAAGGAAACCTGGTGGCCGGAAAGGTTCCCTCTGGCCATTCCCTGCTCCCGCTGCACGAGCGCTTTGTGTCTGCAGTACCCGTAAGGAAATAGCTTCCTTCTTTCTCCCCCCGGAGAGAAAGTGCCCCGTCGCACACCAAGGTGCAGCTCTACCTTCCCGAGCAACCGGTACGAAGACTTCTGCTGGGGCACCCACCCCAAAATTGCCCAGTTCTCTTTGTTCTCCTCTTTGCACCGAGGGGTTTCGTTGGGTGCCCGGGCATCCCTTCTCTCCTCCGACTGTCGCTGAACTTACCCCAGGTTGTTTAAATTCATCAGTCATTACTATCCTCTCCCGCTTAAGGTTTGCCGTTCAACTCTTTGTCCTTACAGGTACCGACAGCGAAACGATCGCTTTAAACCTCACGCTAGGTGTTTGCCGGAGACCACACGTAAAGGAGGGGGTGGGGGGAAAGCGCGTTAAAAAGAGTTATAGTTACCTTAAAAGGTAGCGTATTGCAGAGATTGCAAAAAAATCACAACGTGGTGGCCAGGCTAGTCCAGAGATCCCAGTGGCCGCATGAACGAGTAAATTCCCTGGTTGGTGCTGGAAGGAGGTGCTGGTTCCGGGGGTATCCCCTTCGTCCCAAGCCTCCCCTTCCTCCCTTCCCACCGGCGAGCACCTGCCTGCGAGCCGCGCCGAGCTGCGGGCACACGGAGCTCGCATGCAAGTTCAAATGCGAGCCTCAGCCACCCATCATTATTATATCGTTGTACCGTCAGCGCTGCAGAGGAGGGGCGCTGGCTGGGCGAGAGGAGGGTTCTCAGGCTCCACCAGAGCCTCCTCGCGTTTGCAAGGCTCCCGCAGCCAGCAGCTGGGAGCGGGAGAGACCCCGGCCCCGCACCGCCCCCGCACCGCGCAGCCCCCGCGGGCAATGCAGGGGTCCCGTAGCCCCCTGAGAGCCGGGGAGGCCCGCACGGGTCCCTCCGCTCACCAGCATCAGCCCCGCGGAGAGGGGCATGCGGGCGCGAGAGGAGCATTGTTCCCCAATTAAACAATTAACCGGGGAGAGAATGGGGAGACCTCCTCCGCTCTGGCTCCCAGAGTCGGCTGCACTGGGGAAAGTGGCTGGGACCAAAATCCCTTTTTCCCCTCTGCCTCCCCAGTCTCAGCACAGGCTGCAATAAAAGAATATGTGGGTGATTGTTCCAAACTTCCCCTAGCGCTGCCAATTCACAGGCAGCCTCACATCGGCAGCCTCCCGAGCCAAGCTTCTCCACCCTAGTTTTACACATCTCTAAACCACTTTTCTTTTCTTTTCTTTTCTTTCTTCCTTTCTTTCTTCCTTCCTTCCTTCCTTCCTTCCTTCCTTCCTTCCTTCCTTCCTTCCTTTCTTTCTTTCTTCCTTCCTTTCTTTCTTTCTTTCTTTCTTTTATTCTTTTCTTTCTTTCTTTCTTTCTCTTTTCCTTTTCTTTTCCTTTCTTTTCTTTTCTTTTTTTTCGCCTTAAGGTTAGCCTTTGTGTTTTCTGCCCAGACCTCTCAGAGATGAACTCTAAACCACCCTTCAAAAGGGGACTTTCACCAGTTAATAAAGTGTCTGTCGTGCTTCTCAGGCAGCTCCTTCTCCAAAATGTACCTATCACACTGTGTGGCAGACACTTAGGGCTCACCACCGTGGCACAAGCTCCTGCAGCAGCATGTGCCACAGCCCCCTCCTCCAGGAAGGTGCAAATCTGCAGCCAGGAAAGAGACGCCTGGAGAAATAGGTGCATCCGTCGCTCCAGGCACGTTTCTGGCAGCCCCAGATAGCATAGCCAGCAGTGAGCAGGAGGGGTTTTCCTCCAGTGCCTCTCACCCTTATTGTTCCGCCCCCCTTGTCCCTAGAGCTTTGCTTACAGCGGGTTTGAAACCAGCCCAGAGCCCTTGTTTCCAAACACAGCCCTCCGTGCCAGGCTGGAGGAATGGGAGGCAAAGGACATGACAGCCAAACAGGGATACAGAGATCTGGTGGCTCGGACCAGGTCAGGTTTGGGTGAGCCATGGCCCAGCCTCAAATGGAGCTGGACTGTGGCATGAAATCCTTATCACACCTTCTCAGACTTTGCTGCTTTTCCCTCTTTAGCCAAGGGGAGCCCACAATTGCTTCCTTGCTACAAAGGGCTGCAAGGAGTGGCTGACGCCCATCTCCACAGCCACATCCCCACTTGTCTGACACCAAGCCCTCCAGTTCTCTGCTGCCTCAGTGATCCCATCTCAAAGGACTGGACCTCCTCCAGCTGTGCTGTGGGTTTCTTGGTTCACTTCATGCTTTTAACTGAGCGCTATGAGAAGTTGTGGGCAACACAAGCATCTGCCTGGATCAGTCTCCCCTGTGTACCAGCCCCTGTGGCCCATTACCAACACTGCAGCTCCCAGTGCAGGGGGGACCCTGCCACCATCCCAGGCCACAGGAAGGAAAGCAGAATGCAAGCTGGGACATGGGGCATTTTTCCTTCTTGTCATTGTAAATGAGGAGACATCATGGTCCAACCAAAACTTGAACAGATCTCTCTTCCAGCTCCCACCACTCTTCTCATTCAGCTTCATCTATTCTCCCTCCCTTGGCCTCAGCAGGCCAGAGGGGATCTATCACAAAGCAGAAACTGCCTCTGCAGCCCTGGTCTTGCTTCTCCACTCACTTCTTCACTCTCTACCACTGGAGATTGGAGAGTTTCTCCTAGTAAAAGAAGGGAAGAGAGGTCAGTGCCTCCCTGCTCTCTCCAAGACCAGGAGATTTTCTCACAGCTCGGGCTGCCCAAGTAATGGCATCTGGCCATCCGTCTGCCAGGCTCCAGGTGAAGAGCTGGTGCAGGCACTGCATACGAACAGGATTTTTAGAGGGTAAAGGGGAAGTTACTCCTTTTGCCCACGGTCACCACCACAAAGCAATGACTTAAACCCCTGGGCTACCTCAGTGCAGAGCAGCCTCAGGTCTGCTCACTTGGCTCTTATTTTCCACGACGGGTAAGAAAGAGATGATTATTTAAGGACAAGACCTGTTCTCCCGTTCTTTCCCACTCGATTTCCCCAAGCGGCAGAGTCCTGGTGGGAACCGGACGAACGAGCCGCTCATTCAGGGAGCCGGGAAAAAAGCAGAGGCTGCAGAAACCACCCCCTTCCCCCGCTCCTCCTCCTCCCCCCCTCCCGCCGCGGGCTCCGCGCCCCATCCCCGGCCCCGCTCGCCCCCTCCCCAGGCTTGGCCAGGCCCCGGCGCGGAGCTCCCGGCGCCCCCGCGGAGCCTCGAGGCCCCGGAGCGGAGGCCGGCGGTGGAGAGGGGGGTGCGGGGCCGCCTCCCCGCACCTTCCCGGCGGGGGGAGCCGCGGGGCGAGGAGTTGTGCCCTCCGCGCGGGGCTCGGCTGGGTGGGGAGGTCGAGGTGGAGGCCGTGAGACAAAGGCGGAGGCCATGAAGGTGTGGCTGTGCCGCCTGGCTGAGGCATCCGGAGAGCTTTTCCCCGAGGGAAGGGGCTGGAGGCGCTCGGGCATCCCGGGAGAGGCGAGGAGGTGGAAGGGCATACCTGGACGACCTCCGGGTGCTTTCAGCCTCGTTCTGTTCTCCCCCTTTTCCTCGTGATCTCGCATTTCTGCGCCCAACCGAAAATTCACCCATACACAGGCTCTCCTTTTCTCTTCTCAGCGAGACTTCCTCCATGAGCACTGTCAGGGGCCTGAAGCACTGTCTGATTTACTGTGAATGTCAGATATTTTTTCTCTGTAAATATTTTAGGCAAAGTAGAAACAGTAAACCTTTGCTTGGGCTGCCAAACGTCTCCCATGACAAATCATTGTTTTCAGATGTTCAGATTTGTGTGAGAAAACCCAACAAAGAGAAGATATTTAGGCGGTCTCAATCCTAGAGCATATATCGTTAGAGGAAGAAAAAGCCCTATTAGCTACATCCCTGTCCAGAGATGATGAAAAATATTATTTTCATTACACACTTTTTAAGCACAGGTTTTACGTTACTGACTCAACAATGATTATCATTTTAAATGTGAACCACAGACCCTAAATGACTCTTTATGAGAAACCATTGTTTTGAAATATCTGAAATTAATTAGACTGTGGCTTTGGCCAATATGCAAATATCAAACTGAGCATCTGTGAAGAAAAAGGCTTCCCATCACTTGAAAGAATATTATGAATCTGAAATACAGACTATCAAGGAAAATCTCCCTCATCTCGCATAGGTTCTCTTGACCCATCTTCTGTGGCTCGACAGTCACATTTTCTTTGTCTTTTCTTGTGATTTTTTTTTCTCTCCGAACTGCTGTGTCCAAAAAGCCTGTCATAAAATGCAAAGAAATAACATAATTTGAGTGCTAGCAGCACCACTGCCAGTTCAGGCAAATCAAAGATCCCTGTAAAGTTACTCCATTTCGCTGATTTGCTCTGGAGAACCCACTTTTGTGCCCTTCTACCTACCAACAAGCTATGCCATGCCAGCTGCACTGACAATGAGAGCATGGGTCTGATCTTCCTCGTAATGCTAAAGAAATGTATACTGCTTCCTAATTCTGCTGTGATTCCATTATCTAAACCAGTGCGTTTTCAGAAACAGTAAATTCTTTTGAGACAATAGACTTTGACAAGTTTTCATGCTGTAGTTAAGAAAATCCTTTGCCAGTTGTTCTCTTTCCTGCTAGTCACACTGATTTTTAGAGATAAATTAAAAACCTTCAAGTTAGTCAGTTTCAGCAGCAGAAGTGAGCACAACCATATTCTGGAAAGAAACACATGATGGCTTATGTCAATGTTTCTTTTGTGGCAAAACCCTTCTCCACCTATTTATGCTCTGTATTCCTGTAGCTGAGGAGGGAGCACTAAGCTATGAAAAACTATGAATAGAGTGTTTCATTTGGTATCAGAACAAGCCACAATTGATGGTCAGGTATTATTTCTGTGTTAAATGTAATGATTCAGACACCACATTATCTACAAAAAGATAGCTAGCTTCCAGAGCAGTGTTTGTCGGGAGAAGCTCCAGAGCATGAAGTCAGCAGCCTTTGACTGCAGCAAAGCCCCCCTGCTCTGCCCCTACATTTTTCTCCTACATTTTGATGCTGCCTTCTGTCCTGCCCTGATATTTCTGCCCTGATACTATGGGTGAGGAGCCACACTGGGATATTTTAATTTGTGTAGGGCATCACTGTTTCCACAGCTAGCCTCCCCGAAATCCAAGTTGGAAAGCTGGTGGTGTTTGGTTCTGTCCCATATATGCAAAAAATTTCAGCCTTTATCTTTCAGCTGTGCTCAAAAAGCAGTCTGCTTTATGCAATCAGATCCGATTCTTGAAGGAATAGTTGCTTTCCAATTTTGGGGAGGAGTTGTTAGGATGAACAGGTCACAGATGAGGTCCTTATCCACAGTGATCCCTGTGAGGAGTGAACACAGTACAAGGAAAGTGAGGAGGGAAGAAATTAGGCAACATATCAGTGTGGGGCAGCCTGGGCCATAGTCAAGTGTTGTGCTAATCCCTTCTGTCTTGGGCTTCCTCTGATAAACTCCATCCTGGACAACCATTATTTTTATTTTGATAGCTCAGTGGCTGCATCATGAGGTTAAGTGCAGAAATAATCCCAAAGAATCAAATGTAGTTTTGTTCCCTTACTGTTACCAAATGAAGTGAGTCTTTCATAATTTTTTTTTTTATTTTTTTTTAATTTTTTTTTTAATATGATATGAAGATACCACCACTGTGCAAAGAAAAGCTTGCTGGGTCTGGTTCTGCACTGATAGGGTGAGCTCCTGAAATGGATCAGAGAGATTTTCTTAACTAATCTCTTCTTCCTGGGCCTTCTCATCCCTCACTAATGCAATAACAAACATTAGCAATGAGATTAATCCTAAACCCACTGAAGTCACTATAAAGACCCCGCTGACTCCACAAGTATCTGTCAGTAATTTTGTCCCGCTTGCCACATTTGAAGGAGAGCAAAGAGATAAAATAGAAAATGTCTTAAAAATAGGAGAGTGCTAGGCAGCAGGCTTCTTTTCTTGTCCTCCATTGTGCATGAAATCTCTGCTCTTCCTCTCCAAGGACCACTTTTGAAAGACTGAAATAAAAAGACAGAAATTTTGAAAGGTGTTAGGAAGCAAGTAAGGAGGGAGAGATCCACGTCTCCAGAGAAAGTCAACCCATCTCAAGGAGTTGAGTGCAAGAAAGTAGAAAGAGTGGAGTCAGGCCTATCCTGGTATTGCTGACTGGCTCTCAGATGTGGCCAGGATAATTCCTGTGACACCTTAATTTCAAATAATTTACATAAAAAGGGCAACAGGGTCTGCAGATAACTCTTGCAGTTATATGCAGTTGAGGTAATTCTTGGGGTAGTGCCAGGAATGTCCCCCATGGAAGACCTATTGCTCTCTACGGGGCCAAGTGTGAAGGCAGGGCTGCCCAGGGTTCGTGCAGCAGTGCTGGTGTTTTCCTGCTCTACGTTCTGCTTGTCACTGCTGCTGCTGGTCTCTAGGCCTTGCACTTACACTTCTACTTCTCTGAGGAGAACAGGTCTGATGGGAACTGCTATGCTCTGCTGCATGTACTATGATTTTTAGTGCTTGTTTTTAAAAGAAATTAAAGGAATTGTAATGTTGGAAAAGCCCATTTTGCATTAAACAATAAGCAGGAATTGCTGTGCTAGCAAAGAAAGCTGTGGAGGCAGGAAGCAGCTTTCACCATAAAGGCCTAATGCACAAATTGAAATAGTCAAAGGAAGGAAGTTGGCCATGATTTTTGAAGCAATCTCATTGCTTCAGAGGTTCAGTCTTTGGGGAAATTTGGAACTCCAGGCAAATTGAGCAGAGGAGACTATCTCTTTGGGGCAGCCTCAAACTCCAGGCACCAGGCAATGCTGCTGAAAAGCCTGTGCAGGATGAAATCAGGGCACTCTGCCCACTACCACCTCCCAAAGACACGTGCTTCTGTTATCTTCTAGCTGCTGAAGGAAGGATAAAACGAGGCTTTTCTGAGATCCAGGTATTAGTGAAATGTTTCCTCTTATCGTCATGAGTGAGGTTTCCCAGGATGGGGGAGAAGGGGAACAACTATGGTGTTAATAACATTGGCTATAGGAGATAAAAATGTGCCTTCTAGTGTAAAATCAGGCAAAAGTAGCATAAACTTTGTGAGATTTTTCCATGCTAGTGCTAGTGCCTAGTTTCCATGCTAGTGCTACTACAGCTGCTAGGTCAGCACAGAGTAGAGCCATCTCTGGTTTAACCTGGACACCCTGGACACCTTCTGCACAAACCCCCCAGCAGCTAACATCTCCATGCCCATAGCGCAGAGATAACAGCTGGTGCTATCTGTGCTGGTGGTGACATGCTGCAGGGCAGTTAAGGAGATCTCACACTGGGGCTGCCTCTCACATTGGTATGGCTCGCCCGGGACCTGCCAAAATCTGCTGCCATTATGGGTACTTTGGCAGTCACCATGGGCTCTTCCCGCTGGTGCTGACAGCAGTCATGACCTGCAAGCCAAGGAAGGAAGGGGCTACGGTACAATGAACACAGACAAACTCACCTGGCTGGTATTTTATCTTAGAGAGGTGGTTTGGATCTGCTTGAATTAAGAGAGGATCCATTTCTTTTCCTTGCTTTTATGCCTAGCTACATGCACAGAATATTTTGAGGAATGCCAGCCTGCAGCTGCTTGATCTTTCTCTGCTTTTAATCCCCCCGTACAGATATATGAGATGCACATGTGAAGCTGTGGCTGTAGTGGTCCTGGTGCGGTAAGAGGAATGGTAGGGTTGAGAAGTTTGCTTTTTCAGACTGTTTTCTGGCTAGTTCCCATTAACTGTTCTGCATCCCTAAACTGCATGGGGCCTATCAGGAAAGCGAAGTAATAGGGAGTGTGTAAGTTAGAGGAAATCCCAAAGCACAGAAGCAATAACTCATGGTGAAGTAAATGTTGGCTGGTCCTTTGGGCAACACTGCCGCATGGCAGTGATGACCAAGCTGTTTCAACAGAGTCCTTTAGGGGAAAGCTACCATCCCCACTTGCATGGAGCAAGTCTTTATCACTGCAGGCTCACGATGTTGCAAGAAGTGTGTCCCCAGAATGCTCTTGGAGAGCAGCTGAAGGAAGGCTGGGGGGGAGGTCTGCCTGCTTCTGAGCATGAAAGCATAAAATGACCTGGATGCAGGAAGGCAGAAGCAATGTGAGAGACAAAGTGGCCTGGTTTCAGGAGAGGTCTGTCCTTGCACAGGCAGAGGGGTGACAGGCAGAGGGGTCACACTTGCAGGGTGAGTATCATCTGTACTGCACCAGCAAGGTGCCATGGAAAAGGAGGAAAACAGGAGGCACTGTAGCTGAAGAAGAATGGGTGTCAAAACAAACTCCAGAGAATGACAAAAGTCAGGGGAAAAAATACGTGTTTGTTTTGCTTTGGTTTGCTTTTTAATGAAAATAAGCAGGCCAGTGTTTGAGGGCTGTTAGCATTTCATGCTGACCTGCAGCTGGTGCATTTTTCGCCCACTTCTGTCAGAATTTGACTTTGGTACTGAACGCTCATCAGACTTTGCCCCTTGCTTTACTTAGGCTCGGAATTGCTTATACAGCAAACACTCTCTGCTAGAGTCCTCATTAATCCACTCTTTGTTGAGGTTTCCGAGAGGAATTCCTATTTGGTAAACCAAACAGAATTAAAAGGAAGGCATCTGCACTCGGGACATCCATCTTGGGTTCTCCGAGCTGCATTGTCCCCGTACGTCAGGCTGTGCCTGCTCGGAGCCACCGCTCCCGCTGCCCCCTGCGCGGGATTCATTGCGGGTTTCGGTCCCGGCGGCCGCTAGGTGGCACTTCCCTTCTTGCAAATTACAGCAATTAACTCGCCCCTGGTGCTGCTCATCAGCTCTGGCCGCGCTATTTGGTCGCTGAGGGGGATGGAAGAAGAAAAGTAATTTTAAATTAGTTTTTAAAGGCCAGATCAATGAATATTCCCGCATCCTTGCTTTCTTATTTTAATTTTTTTTTAGGTTTTTTTTTTAGTTTTTTTTTAGTTTTTTTTTTTCCAGGCTAGCAGAGCTCACTGTAATTTCTGTTCCAGTTTTGCAGAAACTCATCCCAGCTGTACCCTGTGCATGTACCAGGGACCCTTTGCTCCGGAGATAGTGCCTGTTATTGAAAACAGACAGCCTTCAGTCCAGCTCGGCGCTCATTCCTCCCTTGTTGCCTTGGTGCCGGGCTCAAGCACTACACCGTGAGAGAAGGCAAGGCTGAAACCTGTGGGCCTCCCAGCTTCTCCTTTCACAGGGGGAGTTTAACAGGAGTGAAAAATTCAGAGTTTGGCTCAAGTAAATGTACACTTTCTTTAAAAAGACAAAAGAAAGAAGAAGCAGCAGCAGCAGCAGCCAGGTTTCGCTGAGGATTATTTGACATTTCACCTTGTGTTTTAAGTTTCTATAAAGCCTAGTTTAGGTCAAACTGATTTTGGCAGAACACCAGGCATAACTAAGAGCTTCATATAGTTTCCATCTGAAAACATAAATCAAGCAGCAGGCTCGCAGGCAGCCCCGCCAAGCCGTGCTGAATCTCGCTGCCCCAGACAGTGAGGCTTTCAGCGAGTGCACTCCAATACCCGCCTTTGGCTAGGATACGTAGATATGTAGCTTGTTTGTTTTGCAAAGCATCTGGGCATGAGGAGAAGAGGGAAGATAAGTGAAATGTGGCCTTTTCCATACTTCGAGGCTGCCGTAGGCTTCCTGACCTCTGATGAACAGTGGCTTCTTTTACATGGCCTAGAGTGGCTCGGGGGGCACAAGGGATGCCAGAAGGGACACTATGAGAAGATCCATACATCTTTTAACGTGTGTACAGGGGTATTTACACTGCATCATCTGTACTGCAACCAGATATCCACCCACACTTGTACTCTCCCATCACTTTTGCCCCTCTTCATCTGGTCCTCTTCAGTTTCCCATTGTGAAATAATTTAGTAACCCTAAAGCCATGACATGGTTTAGTGGACATGATGGTGATGAGCTGATGGTTGGATTAGATGACCTTAGTGGTCTTTTCCGTCCTTAGCTACTCTGTGATTCAAATAAAAACACAAATAAAGTTTGTTTGTTTGTTTGTTTGTTTGTTCATTTCAGAATGTTCTGCTTTTAATTATTTTGTGGTGCTTGAGTCTGTGTGGGCTCTAGCAAAACCTCTCTCAACATACAGCCTCTGCTGTTCATTCTCCACTTCTTACACTACTGTGGCAATTTCACTCTGATTCACAGAGGGCTGGACTATTTCTGCCTTGAGCATTCGATATCTCTCAGAATTAATGCCCTTTAAAACTTCCTAACATACTCCAGTCCTTTCTGCTGCTTTCAGCATCATCCTGATGACTTTCAGCACACCACTCCATACTACAGATTCAGTGCCTTACAGACAAATACTAATTATGTCACCATGGCCATTCACTGCAATTGTTTCCTTATATGCAATAATACACAAGATGGGGGAAAAAAAGAGAGGGAGAGAAAAAAAGGTGAACAAGAGCATGACAAGCAGGATGGATGTAAGGTAAAGCTATTTTTCCCTATTTCTGCCATACTGCTAGGCTGGTAAGGAGAAGCAGCTGGGGAAAACTTTACAGGATCTTTCCTTCTTGTAAAGCAAATATGTCTGGTGTCTTCTGCTTATATGTCTTTCATGAATGTGTAACATATCTGCCTTCTTCCTGTGCCTCCCTGCTCTTGGGAAAGCACTCTCCTCTTCACTCACCAGTTGTGTTTGGGTGCCCACGTGGCAGCAGGACTGGAGCCCTGCCACTGCCCCTTGACACAAGATAACTCTGTGTGATACTGTGCTGCCTCTGAACCCCAAATCCCTTCCATCAGCACAAGGCAGAACAAACCATGGGTGCTGATACTTGCATTGCATGTATCTGCTTGACAAGCCTTGTTCCTCTCAATTAATTTCAGTGTCTGTGAAACTAACGCGAAGTGGGCTGAGCAGAGCAAACAGGAGGAGAATGTTTTTACTTTCATTGCTTTGTGCAAAATTTTTGCTGTTTTTTTTTTTTATTTTTGAGGCAGCAGTGGAGTGAATTCCGTATGAGCTCTTATCTTAAGTGATAAAGTTGAGGAAATCTTTAGATTGTTAAGCTTTTTTTCATTCCTTTACAACCAATTGCAGAATGGTATGGATAATTAAAGAGCTAGCTCAAAAATGGTCTTTAGAATACAAAGTGGCAATAGGCCTTTCACTACCTTGGGGTTCACAGTCATCTCTGCACAGTTCTTGTGGTTGGAGTGTGTCAGCCATCTAGCCACAATGAGAACTGTGGCAGGAAAAGCTATGGAGACACTTGCTGATTCTTAAGACTGAAGGTAATGTGCGTGAAACGAGCAAACTGGAAACCAGCTCCATCAGTATAAACTGGAGAAATCTCACGGCTGTGCTGACTGCGGGCCATGACAGACCCCACGTCAAGTAAGAGAGAAAACATGAGAGAGAGGATGCTGGCAACTGAGAATGAACACATACATAAGCCAGCAAACCCACCCAGGCAGGATCAGGAGGAAAGGAGGGAAGTATGACGTATCTCTTGAAAGAGGAGGGGCCATGCAATCTCATAGACAACATTGTAATAGTCAACCGTTCATAAAACAGTTATTGGAGCCTTGAAGGGAACCTTTTTATAGAATCACTAGGGTTGGAAAAGATCTCTAAGATCACCTAGTCCAACTGTCCTCCTACCACCAATTTTGCCCACAAAAACCTGTCCCTTAGTACAACTTCTAAACATTTCTTGAACTCCTCCAATGAAAGTGACTCAATCACCTCCCTGGGCAGCCCATTCCAGTGCCTCATCACTCTTTTGGAGAAGAGAGTGATAAGGTCTCTCCTGAGCCTCCTCTTCTTCAGACTGAACAATTCCAGTTCCTTCAGCTGCTCCCTGTAGGACTTGTGCTCCAGTCCCCTCACAGCTTCGTTGCCCTTCTCTAGACACACTCCAGGGCCTCGATGGTTTTCTTGTAGTGAGGGGCTTTCAAGGACCCGCTGACCTTGACAAAGACCCAAATTTTTCTGATTTTCCATGGAATTACTGAGATCCTTAAGGCTTAGTTTGTAATTTTCACTTGTGGGATATATATGTGTAGCCTCACAGCTGTAGTTTACCGTTATGTTTTTACATTGTTATTATTTTTCATTACTACTATTTATTTTTAGATGTTATTATTAGACTCGCCCAAGTTTCAAAAAGAAGAAAATATTGGGGGTATCTTTATCTCTCAATGAGATCCTATATTTTTTACAGGATACACTATATCCTAATCCCAAATCTTTAATTTCTGAATTCAGAAGGCTTCCATCAGTCTCACAGTGCTTTGTGCTTTGAGGTGCTCAGTAAAAATGTTGGTCAAAAGGAATATGTTAACTCTGCTTGCGCTTCTATAAAACAAATCCTGAGAGCACTAAGATAGAAAAATGCTGTCTTTCTGAAAAGCATGCTTTCCAGGTCTGATCTAAGCACAGTAGAAGACAGCTCAAAGCCATACTTTCTCTATAATCCTCATAATTTCCCAGTGGTAGAGCTGGTTTTTGTAGTGGTGGAATGCACACACACACAAATTTTTATGAATATGGAAAAATGTCTTTTGAACAAAGGATTAGAGAAGGAAACACTAACGTGAGCATAACTTCAGCTGTTTAAGGGCACAGCCAAGGCTGATGGAGGATTCAGGAAAATGATCCATTTTAGGCTGTGATTCTCATTCTGGGGCACTGAGAGATTCATCTGTCTCTGGCAATAGTGCTCATCTCAGGGCTGCTCCAGCCAAAGCCACCTCTGAGCTGTGAAGCTGCCACCAAAATGCACCAGCACCACAGCTCGCGTGTAGCATAAAGGAGCCTTAGTTCAGTCGTGTATCGTGTGTCTTCATAAGGAATAGATATTAGAGGCCTTCTGCTCACATTTGCCCATATATTAACATTTCTACTGCCATGCAGCAAGTCACACAAGAATGTTTTTCATATTCCTAACTTGAAAAAGTGCCCCCACAGACAGCTATTCCATTGCTGGGTCCCAGATAGCAAATGAAAGCTCTCACTGAAAGGGACCTACACAATGACCTTTTCAGCTTAAACGCTGTACAGCCAGCCCTTTCTTAGAGCAGCTGGTGCTCTGCTAGCAGCCAGACAAACTGAAAAGAGTGGATATTTTAATATTGCAGCCATTTCTAGTTTGGTGTGGGGCATCATCCTACAAACCTTACCAGTCATCCCCAAAGCCTTTCTAATTACACATCCCTGAGCTGCACCCATACTGGTTTGAACAGATGACCCTCCCATGGGCTAACTTCTAAAAAATAAATGCTCAATCTCTTTGTATTCCACCAACGTACAGGAGTGAGTGTGATATAAGATATAACTTGCCACCCTAACAGAAAATGTAAAAGCTGCAGTGTCTGTGCTTGCATTCCTGCAAGCTCTGGGTTTGAAGTTTCTCGTCCTTCTTGTGCTGTGTTTTTGTAATTAGCTCCACTCTGCTTGTGCTCAGAGGTCATGTTCTTGACGCTCGTACAGAATGCCAATGTGATAAATAACACTGAGAGTTTGATACATGGGGCTCACAGAAATATTGTGGCTGTCCTTTTAACTTGTATCATTTTTCATTGATTTACCATGAAAATGTAAGGCAAATGCTTTTATTGTATAATGTGACAGCACTTTGAGTTGCTAAAGAGACATTTTAAAGTTCAAAATGTCAGAAGCATGGGGACTTTAGAAATGAGTATTTCAGTGTTGTCTTTTCTAACCTAGTTGCAGAGAAAAATAAGTTCAGCAATCATAAATTTTCACTTTCTTTTATCGTCGTTAGAAATGCCTCTACCTACAACCCAGTCAACAGCAATTCAGCTATGATTCATGGTTTTAAAGCCTGAATTGTGACAAAAGAAGTCATAAATTGCAGGAATTATTTTACTTTAAAGATGATGGAGTATCTACTCTGACCAGAAGGCTTTTAATCTATTATATTTTTTAAATAAATATGCCTAAGCAACTAATCACTTGCTATTAGCAGTCTGCTATGATCACTTCAACTAGCATAACACTGTATCAGTTAAATAAACTGGCAGATCTACAGGAGAGATTTATGGGACTTAATTTCTCAGCTCACACTTGCATTCACAGCAAATCTCAGAATGTAGCTGGTGGCCGATGTTTGTTGGAGCTGTTTATTTCATATTTTGAAAGAAACTAAAATACTTGTCAGCTAGTTTTTCCTTGTATATCCTGTATGATAAATTAAAAACTATAATAAGGAAAAAAAGAAAGAAAGAAAGAAAGAAAGAAAGAAAGAAAGAAAGAAAGAAAGAAAGAAAGAAAGAAAGAAAGAAAGAAAGAAAGAAAGAAAGAAAGAAAGAAAGAAAGAAAGAAAGAAAGAAAGAAAGAAAGAAAGAAAGAAAGAAAGAAAGAAAGAAAAAAGAAAGATTGGGATGACAACAATGCATCTGGATGGTGTGACAGCATTGGAAAATGCTTTTTTTAATCACGACAGCATGTTATCTCTCCAATGGGACAGCTGTGGTTAGGGCCAGCAAATACTTTGTTGCTCTGCTCGGAGTCATAGAAGTCCAACTGATGTACAGAGGGACTGTTCCAAGTGGGTCCAGGCTGCCCTAGCTGGCAGATGTTCACATGTTCTGACGGCTTGCCATCTGCATGGTGCCCAAGCAGGTCATATCAGAGCTTGTGTGATGAAGACAGGCCATCTGTCTGTTGTGCTGGTCAACACAAGTGATGTACAGGAATATTTTTTAAAGCTGCTCCAAGTATGAAGACAACAAAAGAAAAGTTGAGCATGAAGAACCTTGATAACGCTGACAGGGAAAGACACAACTCTTAACGCAGTCCTTTGCTGAAGGATTCCCATCCTTCACCCTCCACAAAAGCATACAGAAGGCCCCAAGGGCAGGAGAGACAGAGTGACTGGGGGACATAGGAAAAGGCCGAAGCATCCACCTTGCTTCTTTCACGTAAGTCCTGGCAGCCCTACCAACACTTCTTGCCTATAACCACCAGAGCTGCAGACGGAACAGATATTTTTTAAATGCTAGTTGAAAACGAACTACATAAAGGACAAACAGCAAGGGAGATCTTTATTTTGGGCTGATCCAGTGTTAATTACTTTCAGCCCATTGAAAAATTTATTTGGGATTGAGCACATTTTCTCAGCCTTAAGAAATAATTTTGCTTTGATTTAGAATTTTAACTTAAAGAGATCAAGAACAAAAATCCAGTCTGAATGGAAATCTCCCAAATTATCTGAAACATTGCTTGGGCTTCTATTTCTTTGCTGCTTCCAGCTTTTTTGAGGGCTTTTGGGGGAGTTTTAAAGGACAAACAATTTGGCAAAAATTAAGTTTGATTTTGTAAAGTCTTATGATATCACCACATCTGTATTTTTCATAGAAAATTTTGCAGCCAGCATTAACAAACAAAACTAGTAGTCAGAAGAGGCGTATGGCAACCACAGTAAACACAGCTCACAAAAGTGATTATTTCCCTTTATTAAACAGTACATCAGCTGGAAGTGAAAATATAAATAATTTCTGTTTGTAGGACTTCAGTTTCTCCAAGTCGCGTTTCTTTCTTCTTTAATCACTACTTCCAAGTTCTTTGCATTGACAGAGATGCAATAAGGCACCACAAAGACACAGAGAGGCAGATGGAAAGCAAATGCAGCTTTTTCATGCCTTGCAGTACCAGGATACAAATGCTAGTGTGCCAGCGGCTGGCCCAGGAGCAGCTCAGACACCCGAACCCTGGAACAACAGGACTGCCATCCCTGGTGTGGTTGTCAAGAACAAAAGAGAGGCTCCCCACATGCCCTAGTCTGGGAGAAGGATAGTGATGAAGCCCAACAGTGTTGGGGCCTGTGAGGGTCTGCATGACATGGTGAAGCCCCATCTCGCTTGAACTCCAGCTGTTCGCTCCTCACATCCTCTGGGAGCTTGCATGCCTTTATAGATGGCTGAAGGATAGCTTCCATGGTGGTCACTCATTATTCATGTTCTTCAGAAGTTTCTCTAAAGAAACATGGCCTGGTGTGTCCAACCTTTTCTACTACTCCAGGCTCTGTGACTTGTATGTGGTTTCTGCAAGCGTTTTCTACCAGCCCATAGACTTCCATTAGTTTCCTTGGTTCTTGCAGGGTAACCACTTATTTGTGAGAGCTTGTGGTATTCCCCACTCTAGATTTTCTTCAGGATTTTTAGCTCTTCACCTTGAATGAGTCATTCTGACCTTGGTAAGAAAGGGTTTACATCCAGTATTTTGCAGTGATTGAGTAGTAGTCAAGCACAATGTCATCCATGCAAGAGTAAAATTTCTTGTAAGGATCAAGAGTGCTTCTGTGTGCTAGTGTTTTAGAAGATGGATGGCCCAGCATTAAAGTTTTTTGGTCTTGTTTTTGTTGTTGTCTTAATAGGCCCAAACTTTCAGTCTGCAAGTAAGCACTGGTGATACCTGAAGAAATATTATGTAGAAGGTCAATGTTTCTTACTAAGACTTAAGCAAAAGGATGGCCAAAGGAATCTCAAGATAAGTGCCATTTCTCGACCTCTTATCCTAGCTAAGAAGAAATAGTGTTGGGTTTAGATTTAGGTAGCTATTGTGGAGGAGAGAAAGGATAATGGAGCATCGGTACTTAACTGGAGGCAAGTTACAGATCAATTCCAAGTTCCTCTATCTTATCAGTGACTTAACTTTGCAGGCGTTGACTGCAGCCATCAATAATTTATTTTGGACATTGCAAGTGAAGAGGAAGAAGAGAATTGACAAAGATGGCACACTTGTTCATCCCTCTCTCTGTCCATCCACTCGGGGCTATTTCCAGTGCTATGGCCCTGACCCACATTCATTTTCATTTTTAAAGACAGTTGAAGAGGAGCTCCCCACTCTGCATAGCTCTGGTCTTAATTCACTATGTCAGAGTGAATTCTTGCGCTCAGGCAGTAGTAAGCCAGGGCATCTTCTTTGGTCCTATTTGAGAGAGCAAAGATGTCTACCTAGTAATATTGAAATGCATGGTAATTTAACCTACAGGGACATGCCTTCTCCCTGCTCGCATATTCTGTTCACATCATCCTTTAAAATTAATTGGCTAGGTTCTGTAGGAAGTAGTTTTCCAGAATCTAAATACTCTCTTTTATTTAGTTTGTTCTTGTTTTATGGAAAGCAGCATGTTTTCAGGTCAGTGGTCAATGGAATTCTTTTTACAGCTGCCTCCTCCTGTTTATCTTTATCTGTCAGTAAAGTAAACGCTCTTCTAGTTGTTTAGAAATGAATGTATTCTGCACCGCTGTATCTGGGCACAACTCCGTTGAGGCAGAGCATGAGCCATCATTAACTTTACAGGCAGTGTCAGAAAGCTGCATGCTGCCCAACAAGAGGCACAACCCTGCTGCCTGCTGCAGGATAGGTATGGCACAAGGGCTCCTGCATCGCTGACTTTGCTTCTGAGTATCCAAAAGCAACCCAGAGCCTCCACTTAAAGCCTCAGCCCAGGGCTGGAACAGCCATTCACTGAAAAGCATCACTGAAATACACTGCATGTCTCAAAGTGGTAGGCTTGTGTTTTGGAAGGAAAACAAACAGCCGACGATATGCCTATGCTCCAGCCGGCTTGTGCCTTTCCCTTTCCATGAGAAAACATCTCCAAGAGGCTGCATTTCTTCTTTTATTTGTCCACATGCTCTCGCTGTAGCTATGTTCTTTTCATAACAACCCTACGCTAGCCATACATTATTAACCCCTGGAGACAGAAACTTCATTTTAACATTTTCCTGTAAGCACTGTGCAAACCGAGGGTATAATACTAATGTCTTTTTTTTTTCCTGTCTATTCTTTAAATATAACTAAATGGGAGGTCAGCTTTCAGAAAGAAACAAAAAACAATCTAAGGTGGAGCATCCAAATCTGAATTATATTCTGGTAGAAAAGAGCATGCAGGTGGTAAAACATCTGTTCTCTCTCTGGGCTTTAGGTATCCAGCATGTGCTCATGCTTAGCAACTCTTTCCTCTTCCATATGTACTTCCTACAGAAAGTTTAACACTTACTTGTTGGAATTTCTACAGCATTTTAAAATTCAAATTAGTCACAGAAAAATGCTGCAGGTGGTAAATCACAGTATTATTTTCCATAGTTTCTGCAATGAAGATTCCCCTCTAAGTTACAATAGCAAGCACTTCGCCCTGTGTAAATTTTGTGAACTCTCCTAATAGAGACACCAATGCTGACGCAGTGCTGTGACATCCTTAAGAACAAAAAACGTTTCTGGCCTTTGTTTCTGCACTTTAGGGCAAGAAAGTTTGTATCAAGAGATCTCAGAAAATCCTGCAATGTCTTGAAAGTCACAAGATGAGGTCTGTCAGGATATAATTAGCAGATGTAGACAGCCGCTATCTCAGCATGACTAAGTTAGTATTATGCTGGATAAACCCAAATTGTATTTATTTTCATTTCACAACACATTCATAATTTTAATGAGCCAGTGTGAGATACAAACAGGAAAGCAAGGCACTGTGACCAATCCTCCCCCCTGAACTGCTGGGCTTGGTATGTTAATGGACAAAACCAACAGAGAAATTTCAATGAAACACAAATCATCCAAAAAGATTGAGCAACGCAGCTGGCAGGGAGGCAGCCTCTATCATTACCCACTTCTGATCGGACCAAGCAGTTGCAATAACAAGATCTCAAGAGTATGGTACTTCACTCCAAAGCACTCTGTGACAGATGCCAACTGCAGTAATTAGTCAGCAAAATGCATTTGTTGGGCTGCAACACAAGAGTTGTCTTTTTATGGAGAGTGACACTACACAAATATGTAGTAATATACATGGAGACCAAGACACACGTATGGGAAATGGAGGAAAATGCATAGGTGGACAAAGGGCTCCAAAGCAAGCTTGACCTGAATCGTCTGCAACCTTACTGTTTCTGCTGCTGAAACTGAAAATGAATCGTCTCTGCAGCTGGCCACTGTTGGGGAGATCAAAGGTGCTCTACAATCGTACTTGTCCACCAGCACTGTCAATGCCAACACTGTCCCAGTGTTCACTGCCCCAGATAAGGCTTTTTCTTTGCAGCAGTCACAAACTTACGCATCTTATTTAAAAAGTAATTGTGTGGTGTCATCAGAACATCATACTGAAAAATCTTGATACAAAATCTCACAACACTGTCTGAAGTCCAGCACACTTTGTGGCACCAAATGCCATGGCAGACCACTACTTGACCTCTGAAGACTGAAGAAATGGTAATTTAGTGCTGGACCACTCAGGTCTGAGCTCGGATGGAAGGAGGCAGTGACTGCATTTTTGCTGTGGAGCAGGAGGACCCACCTATCCTGTAGGAGAGGGCAGTATGGAGCACTGAGGAGTTAATAATTGGCATTCCACAGAAATCCACTCAGTGCTTGCAAGCTAAAATTTCCTAGGTTATTGTTCACCAGTTTATGTAGGGATTTCCCATTTGCTCTTGCAACTGCTTTACATACAGGCATACAACAGCCTGCTAATATGCTACACCCAAGGGAACTGTCACGGCTGGCTCAGGCTACAGTTCTACTCTCCTCAGCACCTGTCCCCAGCGCTGTTGAGTTGCATGGTGACAGGTAGGAATGGGGTAATAAGGGTGGTGATGCCCCCAGCCTGCAGACACTGCTGTCTCAGGGGACTTCCGGAACCAGTGTATAGTGGCCCTTTTCCATACTTCCCTTCCCATTCCTCTGGGAGCTGTGTTAGCCTTCAACATACACAGTATCTTTTGGCAGAGAGCTCCAGAGGTCTACATCGTGTTGCATGAAGAGCTTCTTCCTTTTATTTATTTTTGCTTGTTCTGTTTGTTTTTTGGCTCTAGTTCAGCTACCTTTGATGCTCCATTACTCACTCCCTCAGATATTCCCTGCAGCTTCTTGCTACTTTCCAAACCCTTTTTGCTCATATTGCAGTTGTTGTGCATCCTCATACATATCTTGTGCACACGGCAGAAGTCAGAGGATACTGGAAGGATTTCTGCTCAGGATTTTGAAAGGCCATAGACTGATCCATCAAAGATCTGACAGCATGATTGCATGGGCCTCTGGGTTTGAGTCAGTTCTAGATTCAGTTGTTACACTCAGTCAAACTCACAAGTGTGAGAGTTTATATTCTGAAATTATACAAAGCCTTAACCCTGTTTTTTGGCACAGCTTGACAGCTGAGAGCATCCCTCAATGGAGAGAGCAGACGGAGAGGGATGACCTCTCAAGCTACCCCCATCACCAAAATGCACCAAAGACAAACGCAGGACCAGGACCACCGGTGGTAACTCAATCTGCAGCCTAGACTCTTCCCTCTTGTGGGTCAAAAGTCAAGATCATGCTTTCCAAAACCTGGGCCAGAAACAACTCCACTCCTTCAAAGCACAGCTGGGGACGTCCCCTTCTGTGCATTACCCAGATCATCAGTGCCCATCTGCACCATGTGCTCTGCTTCTACTCCATCATTTCTGCTGTGCAGTGCCCTGCTGAAATGTGGCCATCTTTGTGGACCCTAAAAAGCACCCGGATCACATCCCTGCTTTCCCAAAGTCTGTGTAACATTTGGGATTGGCTTCAGCGAGGTGAGGACTTGATTCATGGACATTCTTAGCAAACTTGTCAAGTCATTACGTGCTACAATTGAAGGCCATTCATTATAAAAGGGCCCAAATAAAAATCTAGCCAGACAAATGCAGAAAAAGCAGCACTGTCACTAGAATTTATGGAGATATTTTTGAGGTCCTCAGTAGGGTTTTCTTTCATGACAATTTTCTATTCAAATTATAATCACAGGACTGGGTGTGGAGTAACTTCTCCTTGGCAAGAGGCTCCTGGACAGAGGGAGTGCGGGCATGCTGCAGGGACAGTGAGAGGGGCTGATGGTATGGGCATCCCTTGCAGCAGCACTCCCTGGGTGTTACACATTAGAAGTCACCTCCACTTTAGCCTGATATTCATATTTCTCTCAAAATCACTAACATGCTGAGGAGAGGAGGAAAGGATATGAGAAACTTATTGTGAAACCTGCATATATCTTTTGTGAAATCAGAGACCATGTATTTCATTTTTGGCTTGTGTACCGTTTTGTGTTAGTGAAGTTTCGTTTCTCATTTTCTGGACTTAAGCCGGAGCAATGAAACCAGCCAGGGTCACCTCCCACAGAGAAGTGCCAATGGTTTTCATGCATAAAACTTTGGTTTCAGCTGTTTAATTTGGGGACTTTAACTTCAGTGATGTCTTCTCAGGAGGATTCTGCAGGTTCCATAGTTTCCAGCCCCCCTAGGAGGATCCTCACACATCACTTCTCCCTGAACATTCCTGACAGACTGTGTGTGCCCGTGTGTCACAACAGCAATGCTGACAATGGACATTGTGACAGGGAGAGTTGCTGAGCTGGAGAACAGTACCATGGTTCCATCGCAATTCTGAGCCAACTGTCCCACTGGAAGTCAGATCCCTCCAGTGCCACCTGCATCTTTCTTTGGACTGGTTTACTTTTTCTGGGGACACAAATCCCCAACATGTGCTCCTACTTCACACTCTAGATAAAATTTAATGAACTAAATGCATCGATTAAAATAAAATATGTGAAAAGATGACCTAAGTGCAGGTGGGCCATCAACTGAAATCTTTGATAAAAGCAGGAGAGGTCCCCAGATCAGTTCTAGCTGGAGAAAGCAGGCTGCAAAAACAGAGAATTGTGAGCTTTTTCTTTCACACGTGAAACTGAAAGAAAAATCACAATTAAAAAAAAATGCAAAACAACAGATTATTCTGAGCTTACTGGAGCTTATTACTGAGCAGTTGCAATAAATCACCATCCAGCTTGGCTGCTTGGCTCGGCTCTCCTCTAGCAGCACAAAGTCGGAGGGGAAGATGCAGCATTCCTGGGATTTGTCATGAGGAGGTTTGTCACATCTTCCCAAAGCTTGCGTAAGGAGACAGGCTGCAGAAGGCCAAGTGTTAGGCAGAAATTATTTCACTTCCTCCGTGCTCTTGCAGCATGAAATATTTCTTGCCATAAATCAGCTCTGATTAGTTTATTGTGGATGTTTAGGTTAAACGTCTCAATTGCTCTTTTGTTCTTGGGAATCCAATCTTATTTTTATAGATATTTATTAGTACAGCTTCTAGACAGCTGATTTCATTTCCCATCCCATTCCCATACTTCTGGCTGCGCTGTGGGAAGGACTGTGTCATAAAGCTGAAATTCCTGCAGACAGAAGCAGCGGGACACAGGCTGTCTCCATCGGCCATGCAGACGCGGGGCTGCGTGGTCAGCCAGGCTGCGTGGGCAGAACGTGAGGCCATGCAGAAAACAACCCTCCTCTCCTCCTCTCTCCCACAGCCTTTGGGAGAAATGTGGTTAGCCAGGCACAGCTGCTGGGCAACTTCTAAGTTGCCTTGAGACAGGCAAGCATGCTGAAAAATCAGTGTGTAGAAATGTGTTTCTCTAATCCCCATGTAGGAAAGGTTCAGAGCATGGTACAATTTAGTCTCTGCATTTCCCTGGTTTAAAATCACTGTGCCATAACCTCCTGGGGTGAGCTGGGATGGCCTGATCTGAGAAGAAGGCTGGTGCTCCAGGCCACTGAGCCTCCTTCGCTTCCACACGAACTGCTTGGTGGGCTGCTGCAGGGACACAGCTCACTCACCCCTGCTGCAAGACTGCTTATTACACAGCATCAGCTGTGGGGAGTAATTAAACAGCAGAGAGACCATTGCAGAAGTACAGATGTGCCAGATGTTGCTTATTTCAGTTTTGAACCTTGCTTGCTCAATATCAGGGCCCTGCTACCCATGCTAGGCACCTGAGTGCTCAGCTTCACAGCCCACTCTTGCAGATCGGTCGCGCTGCTATGCTCGCTATGTCCACACCTCATATAACACTCGCACTTGGCTTCCACTGCAGCTGTTGAAAAGAGGGTGGAGTGAACTTGACTTCAACATGTCTGGTAAAAGTTCCCTGCAGACAACGTCTAACAAGGTTTTGATTTTCCAAAGTAAACTTACAGCAGCTTGCACGACTGCAGAGCCCCTTCTGCTCCCATAGCATCCCTTGATGGAGTAGCTTGCACTGCCCATGGGCCAGCCCAGGAGAGAGCAAGTGGTATTTATATCAGGGTTCAATCCCAGTTGCCAAAAGCCTTTCCAGCAGGTTACAGCAGAGGATAAAGATTAACTTCTTTCCTCTGCATGAAGGAAAAGTAACCATGTGCTCCCTGTGTGGAAATGGTACCAGAGAGTATTGCTAGCACTTGCTCTCCAAGAAGTCAGAAGTAGAAAAAGAAGTCACTTGGATGATGTAGGAAACACCTAAAATATGTAGCTCACGCTTCTCTCTGCATTACCCATCAAGAATCCCAAACCAATAATCTGTTTCATAGATGGGTTCATGCTTGACCATATTGTTTCATAATTTGGTGTTACTTTTGATGACTATTTAATATACATATTCCTTTGATTCTTCTTCATTTCATGGTGCAAAAGGTCCTCTAGCATCTCTGTAAATAAAAATTTAAAGGTGGCCCCCTCTTTGAGCTGATTTTTCTTTTTATGTGCATTGTCTCATAAGGAGCAAATAGCATGAGCATAGGAGCAGAACATGTTTTTTCCTGAGTGCTGCGTGGTTGGACTTGGTGGTCCAGATATCAGCTGTGCTAAGGACAAACATCAGGAATGGCATTCAGACTGCTTGCAGATAAACGCTATGCCGTTCTTTTGCCTTGAAAGTGTCTGATAACTCTGGTTGTCGTGTTCTCTGACCCACTTTTTTGCTCACAAGACTGTGAAAGCCACACAAATGGTGGCTATCTACTTCCCAGTGGTTATCCATCCAGCTTCAAGCAGTCACAAGCTTCAATGTTTGCCATCCATGCTCTTTCTGTACTCATGCAGAAAGCAAGGGTTAGTGCCAGGAGTTAGCCATACTACCCTAAAATAGATATGCTGAAGATAGCCATCCTTTTCTTGGTGTTGAAAGAATTTGGGTGAGTGTTTTAGGCTGAACATCTCAAGCCACGTGTTTTAATCCAGGCCAGAGTTTCCTCCTTACCTATACCCTTTCCACGCAGCAGCTGGTCACCACTGGGACGCAGTTAACTCAGCTGCACTTAGAATCATAGAATCATAGAACCATTAAGGTTGGAAAAGACCTCTAATATCACCTAGTCCAACTGACCACCTACTACCAGTATTGCCCACTAAACCATGTCCCTCAGTACAACATCTAAACATTTCTTGAACACCTCCAGGGTTGGTGACTCTGCCACCTCTCTGGGCAGCCTGTTCCAGCACCTGTCCATGCTCTCAGAGAAGGAATTTTTCCTAATGTCCAACCTGAACCTTCTGGCACAACTTGAGGCCATTCCCTCTTGTCCTATCACTGGTTATGCAGGAGAAGAAGTCTTCCCTGAGCCTCCTCTTCTCTAGACTGAACAATCCCAGCTCCCTCAGCCACTCTCCATCAGACTTGTGCTCCAGACCTCTCACAGCTTCATCGCTCTTCCCTGGACACACCCTAAGGTCTCCACGTCTTTCTTGCAGTGAGGGGATGTGGTGGCCAAGAAGCTCCAGCAGGCACTACTTTCTCTTTCTTCCAAAACTCTGTTCACATCTCACCTCTCAAACCTCTGTTGCAGACAGAGTCTCCTTGTTTTTACCACAGGTTTGGCACAAGAGGGATGAGGTGGCCATGCTTGAGAGACAGGCCTTCCAAGTTAGATTTAATAGGTGAAAAAAGGACAGTGTGGTATTATTTAATTCACGCAGAGAAAAATAGGTACTCAAGGTTGTTGCAATAGCTACATGCTGAAGAGTGGATAACTAAGTCTAAATTCACCTATCAGACATTCCTCTGTTACGTTTTCAAAAAAAGACAGCTCTGTGTATGATTCCAGAACCAGAAGATAATGATAGTAGTTTTCAGCATAAAAACGAGAAGGGCTCTACATATGTGTTTCATAATTGTCTTGTGAAGGCTAGGCTGTTCTAGCTAGAACTCACTCATTTCAGTCTCAGCAGAGGTATAAAGCTAAAATCTAGAGGAAATTCTTTACAGCACTTATGGTGCCTGTAAGTAATTTCATCGAAGACAGGGATACATTGGAGTTAATCTTGTGACCACAAAAACTCCAGAATATCTCAGCAGAATGAATGGATGCCATTCAGAACTACTATTAAAGCTTTTTGGAAGGTGCAGATAAAATGTATTCTCTGTTTATTATCCAACAATTGATGGGGCATAGCCTGAGAAACTAGGTTTGGTCAACCGTTCTCTGAGCACTGGGCCAGGCAGTTTTCTCTTTCACCCTTAGTTGTCCTGTGACTCTGTGGTATTGTAATTATGATGGTAGATTCTTCTTCAGACAAATATTTCTGCATGAGACAAATACAGCCATAAAACAAGTAAACAAACAAAAAGAAAAACAACAAAAAAGCAGAGCTATTCTTCCTTCCCAGGAAATACCCTGACAACAATATGTTCATCATTTTTCTCCAGGGCATTAATGAACAACTCATTCAGGAGGCTGTTATACCAGCTAGACAAGACTTGAGAATTCTGACAAAAAAAAGGCAATTTCTGGTGACCATTTGGATTAGCAGGTAATGCAAGATCTGACAATGCTGCAATCCTGTTTCCCAAAGAGAATGAATTAAATAGGGTCAACTGTCTCTGCTTGTTTCTCATTCCTTTTTCCAGCCATATGTGGGACAAAAGTGCTTCCACTTTCTCTTTTTTGTCAACTCTCACATGGTCACTGTCTCTTCCTTAGGCTTATCCAGAGCTTTTCCCAAGCATGCCTTTATTTTTTCATGACATCTGTTTTGCACTCTTTGTCATCTCTGTACAGGCACACAAATTGCCATGACACAACATCCACCAGGAACTACTAATCCTGCAATGCTTTTTCATGCAATGCTTAAAAGTGTTGGCTGCCATTACTTCAAAAACCAAGCAGGCATTTCTCATAAACCTTCCCAGATACATATCATCAATGGATTTCATTGAAGTGCTTTCTTTCTGTGCCTGTGCCATTAAAGAAAATGTTGAATGAGACTGGGGATCAAGACTCATATTTAGGTCCCCCACAAGTAATCTTTCTTCACCTTGGTATTTTCTTTTGCAGTTGTATCAGTTTTAAAAACAGACTGAGTTTCATTTTCATTATACAAGCAGATTAATACCAATACAGTTTATGGATTAAATTGATTTTGGAATGTAATTATAATAGCTGGGGAATAATTTAATGATTGCAGAGAAAGATGAAAACTCAGATGTTGTCCAACATTATATGGAAAAGAAATGACACAGAGGATGACAGATCACTAAAAGGAAATTTAGGAGAAATATTTGATGAAAACTCAGAGTTTGTGAAGGGAATTGGAATAAAATTAAGAGCAGAAAAATAGTTAGCAGAAAAGAGGAAATAACCTCTATGAGAGGTTTGGTGCATTACTGGAGACAAGTGGAAAAAGAAGAGTGTTTCCAGAAAATGAGGAGACTCTACTCGCTGCTCCTCCTTGAGTAGGATAACTGTCTCCTGGCAGGTTTTTCATAGTTTTGCTCAGAAAATGTTCAACACATTACCTTCGGTCTCTAGGCAGTCTGGACATGCATTTATTAACTTGTGTTCTTACCATTCTTACGTCACAGTTTCAACATTATATTTTTCCCATGAAGAAAAATAAAAATTAGAAAAAAAAAGCCACTTAGCATCTGAATTCCCATGAACGATGATTTTTGTCCCCTTCAGGTACCTCAAATCTGTTCAACCATACTGCAAAAGATGTCTAAACATTCCAGGGAATCACACTTACTTACAAACACAATCATTTGTACACTAGTGGTAAAATGCAAGGAAGAACAGCATATCTACCATACACACACATATATATGAGTGTCTAATTTTGAGAAGGTAATTGAAAAAATGATTTGAATTGCCAAAACGTTATCTCAAAGTCAAAGTAATATTTTCATCCCAAAGGCAATACCTTATACAGCAGTTCCTCAGGAAAGCAGGCAGTTTATTTATCTATTTATTTTGGTTTATTTTTCTTTATAAGGCTTTTTTCTCTCCTTTGGAAAACAAAAATGTTGTAAGTCTTTTTGAATTAAATGATTTACTGGATAAACCCAGACCTCAAATAACAAATTTTTATGCATAAAAAATACACACTGTTTAAGTAATTACATTGAAACTATAAAAGTCTAGATGAGTCTAAATCTTTAAAGAAAGGTGGCACGTTTTCCCTCCTGTAAAACAATTATATGTTTTATCTTCCCCTTAAGTATGGTTTAAACTGCAGAAAACATTTACTTGGAAAATCATTTTCAGAGTAATATCAAAGTGAAGTACTAATTAGGGACAGCCTTTGAAGTCTGATCTGGATTTCTTAACTTTAGTTAATTTCCTGTCTTGAAAAACCATTTGTGGGCATGTTTCTCTATTTTGTCTTCCATCATCACTAAAATATTTTGTACATAGGAGAAGAAATTGACTGACTTCTCATGTCAGGCTGTTCCTTGTGACAGTTTTATAGGCATCCCTGGAAAACATGGTCTTCCAAAAGGTGAGTTAGAAAACCAGTTCTCAATTCAGTAACTATACAGAATGGAAAAATGAAGGGAATGAGGCTTAAGACCACAAATCATAGAACAGTAGAATGGTTTGGGTTGGAAGGGACCTTTAAAATCAAGTAGTTCCAACCCCCGTGCTATAGGCAGAGACTTTTTCCTCTAGACCAGGTTGCTCACAGCTCCATCCAGCCTGGCCTTGAATGCCTCCAGGGAGGGGGCATCCACAACCTCTCTGGGCAACCTGTTTCAGTGTCTCATCACCCTCACAGTAAAGAATTTCTTCCTGATAGGTAGTCTAAATCAATTATCTTCCAGTTTAAAGCCATTTCCCCTTGTCCTGTTGCTACATGCCCATATAAAAAGTCCCTCCTCAGCTTTCCTGTGAGCCCCATTCTGGTACTGGAAGGCCTCTATAAGTTCACCACAGAGCCTACTCTTCTCCAGGCTGAAGAGCCCCACTCTCTCAGCTTGTCCCTGTGGGGGAGGTGCTCCAGTCCTCTGATCATGAAGATTCATGGCCCTCCTCTGGACCCACTCCAACAGCTCAATGTCCTTCTTGCATTTTGTGCCCCAGAACTGGACACAGTACTTCAGGTGGGGTCTCATAAGAGCTGAGTCAAGGGGCAGAATCACCTCCCTTGACCTGCTGGTCACACTTCTCTTGATGCAAACCAGGATACCATTGGCCTCCTGGGTTGGAGGAGCATATTGCCGGCTCAGGTTGAGTCTTTAATCAACTGACACCCCCAAATCCTTCATCGTAAATATTCAGTGTTTTCATTAATGGTGTGCACATCAGCAATAGGGAGCTTACTACATTTGCTATGAGCAACCTGGTACAAAAGTACCAAAAAGTAAAAAAATTGAGAAAGAATAAGCGTGCAAAATCATCTTGACAAACTAGGGAAATCAGCTCCAAAAATAAGATGCAAGTCAGTAAGGTGAAATGCCAGTTACAAAACTCACTGGGGAATTGTCAACCGCACAAACACAGAAAGGAAAACCAAGTGACATATCTCTGTATGTAAGACCCTAAGAATTATGGTGGTTCACAAGAACATAAACTGGTGAATGTTTTGTCATTGCGAAGAAGGTGAACATTATATTTCATTTAGAAACAGTAGTACAGTCTATTGACTCACAAGAGAACCCTTCTGTTCTGTAGGCTTTGGAAATATCCCACAAGAGCTCCATGAGCTTGGAGGAATTGCAGAGATTCCAGCTTTTCTCTGAGACTTCATCAAGAATGACAGCATACTGTATTACCTTAGCAGATTTTTTTTACAATACATTATGAGGTGTTATTACTGAATTCCTGTCCCAAAGATCATGGATTAGTTTGAAATAGATTTTACTTGGCATGGCCAAAGAAGGCCACTGTGCCTATTTCAGTGCATTGGGATGAATGAATCTGTGGATAAAGTGGATGTCTCTACCACTCACGGATAAATATGCATTGTAAAGATGTTTCGCTCTTTTTCTGTGGTTTCTGTAATACTATTTCTGTTCTCACAATTAATATGTGCTCATTTTGGCATTATAATAAGAGGGTCTTCCCTAAAGACAATTGGAAAATGCTACTGTCAGTTGGCAGATGTACTAGTTCTGTCAGAATGTTTATTTGCCAACAGTATCCTGGGGTACATCAACAGAGGGGTGGCCAGCAGGGTGATTGAGGTGATTGTTCCCCTCTACTCTGCCCCTGTGAGGCTCCACCTGGACTACTGAGTCCAGGTCTGGGGACCCAGCACAAGAAAGACGTGGAACTATTGGAGTGGGTCCAGAGGGCCAAAAAGACAATCAGAAGTCTAGAACACATCTTCTATGAAGAAAGGTTGGGGAAACTGGGATTATTCAGCCTGGAGAAGGCTCTGGGGAGGCCACACTGTGGCCTTCCAGTACTTAAAGGAAACTTAAGAGAGAGATCAGCTTTTTACATAGGTAGGCAGTGATAGAACAAGGAGGAATGGCTTTAAACTAAAAGAGGGGAGATTTAGATTAGACATTAGGAGGAAATTTTTTACTCCGAGAGTGGCAAGGCAGTGGCACAGCTGCCCCTGAGAGCCATGGATCCCCCATCCCCAGAGGCATTCAAGGTCAGACTGGATGGGGCCCTGGGCAGCCTGATCTAGTGGGTGGCAATCTGCCCACAGCAGGAGGTTGGAAATGGGTGGACTTTGAGTTCCCTCCCAGCCAAAGACTTTCTAAGATTCTGTGGAACTTCACTGGCAAGAAGGCTACAGCTCCTTGTACAAATTCTGCAAAAAGGGACATTTCACTAACACAGTATAACACAGTTGTGGAGACTGACATGTTATAAATGGTTTTTGATGGAGAGGGGGTGTTCTAGTGCATACAAACTGACTTAGCTGATGGGAAACTGGCTCCATATCATGGCTACTCTAACAAGATGACACATCTGTTCTCAGTCCAAGGTATGTCCACCATCATGAAATTTTCTACAAAATTCCTGCCTTGATTCATGGCTCAGAGAAAAGATAAAGTAATAAGTATTCTAACAGAATTATTACATCTGCTAACTAAGTGTAATATTTGCTATTTTTTAATTAACATTTTACTATTAGCAACAGTTTCTTGAAAGCAGAAATTCGCAGGATGTTCAGCTCTGTTCACCTTCATTTTCTGCTGCAGGCACAATTAAACCAAGCTCTTCTATTTCAGGTTAAGTCATGGAGCATTTTCACCTTAAAATTGCAACTATATACAAGCTTTTGTTGAAAGCATTGTCAGATCAGCACTGGAAGATTTTAAATCAGGCAATACCTCTGAATGAGTGTATGAATAGGCCTTTTGTGGTCCTGTCATTTCTCAGGCACAAAGTCTACGTAGAAAGCAAAATATTTTGGCCATTCCAGTTTTTACTGTGTGATTTATAACATTCTCCCAAGGACCTCTGCAAATTTAAAATGCTATGACCACGGTTTTCAGAAAGGAATACTTAATTTTAATATTCCCAAATCCTCATTTAGGTTTTTAAATGAGTCCCTGATTCTGCAAATACTGACATGGGTGCTTTTTAGTTAAGTACAGGATTGGATTTTGGCAGGATCAGGGCCTAAATAAACTGGTATTTTAAAAATATGAAGTGGTTTCCAGGGTTCATTGCAAGCCATAGAACACAGAAGCGGAACTATATTGCATAGTCCTGGTGATTTCAATGGGATTATTCAAGTTTAAAACTCTTGTTTCTCAGACAGAAGAATAATAATTAATAAAATTGATTTGAGCTTTTAAAACTGCAAAGCAGAAGCCTGACGTACACGCTTAGTTCTACACACTTGTTGTCAACCACTGAAAGTAAACACACATTGCTAAATTTTTCTTAAATCTAAATGAACGTATCAACAGCAGTCAGGAAGCAGTTATGCATTTCAGCATTTTGCTAAGTGGTGCCTTTACTCACAGATCATCTAAGCGAATAAAACCAAAATCAAGGCCTTTTTAGAAAGCATTTTATTGTTTTAGAAATCACTTTAGGAAAAATAATGAAATACGAAAATGTCAATTTTAAAGGCTACAAGTTTCTACAGAAGCTTAAAACAGATTCAGTCATAAACACTTTATTCCCAAATGCAAGAACGTACTTTGTAATGCATGATAATACAAGGAATCTTCAAATAAAAATAAAAATGTAGCTTCTTCAGATACTTCATTTTTTAAAGACATATATCTCATTTAAAGTCAAGGATGAATTAGCTAGACCATGTCTAAGCTGAGCTCCCCAAGAAAGGGTTAGCATATAAGGTAAGTACAGTGATATCCTTAAGTCTTCCTTTTGTCTGAATGATTCTCTGGGGATATCTGAAAAACAGTTGATCCTGGATACAATCAGCAGCCAAAGACTGTTATGATGTAAAAATGTTGTGAGCATGCTCTCTTTCCCCATATATGTGTGATAAAAGATCTGCACGGAGGCTGAACTGGTTTCAAGGCTGGCACAAGCAAAGCCTTAGGAAACCAAGGGATCTGCAACCGTGTAGTGAAAAATGGGGACAAGGGCAGTGCAAGAGGATTAGAGCAATATGTCATCACATACCGTAAAGATTTCAGCTGAGTGTCTATAACAAAGCTTTTTAGTTTTATAGCTCAACATGATGTGGAACACCAGTCTCTCAGTTTCTCAGCCAACACATAGCTAGATGTCATCAAAGAGATCCTCTGGCTCACAAGTGTTTCCCAGTGTTTCAAGAGACATCACATCCGGGGAGTGCTTGCCTGATGTCTTCTGTGAGGAGAGATCAGGTCTGGAAACATAAAGCAAAGAAGCAGATCTGAAAAAAATACAGATATAAACAAATCCAACATACACACTGCCAAGGTGCCCACTTAACAGTGTGTTCTGAGATTTTTGTTAGGGTTCCGTCTAAGAGACCTAAACATGTGCTGAGATGGCAACGGCAAAACAAACAGATGAAATTCAGCTTATAAATATCAAGCCTTTAGCTTTTTTCTTACAACTTTCAAGACCCTGAGAATGATCATTTCACCCACTAGATCAACACAGCGAGCTGGGGAGAAGAGAATGCAGAAAAAATCTTGAGGACCTGTTCTGCTGTTTCTATACAAGATGATGCTCAGTTAACTGCTTTTTATTTTTACCCTGGCACTAAGCATATGTCTATTGTCCACCAGTTTGGCATAGAGGCATTAAGATTATTCATACTGAGCTGTCTCAAAGGTCCATGCTCTGAGGGTGCAAGCTTGACACCAAACTGCAGAGCAGAAGAAAACAAAGGTAAGTGAGAAACCATACTGACAAACACAGATGATACGTTATCTTAGGTTTTCAAAGATTACATTTGTGACAGCTTCCAATCCCTACAAGAATTAATATGTGTAAACTGGATCCACAAAAAATCTTTGAATCCTGCACAGACAAACTTGTTTTGTAGCTTTAGGAGGAGAATTACTAATCACTGGATTTCTCACTGATGTGATATTCCAGGGTGGTATCTCCAGCAGCTTTGAAAATGGGAACTAATCTCTTAAATCTTTTCACAGTAGACTGTAGGGAATTGGTATAGGAAGCAGGGAGCAGACTTGACGTGCTTGCACTGTAAGGTTTTGTGCTGGTTGGAAATTCATGAGGATCGGTGGCTTTGTGCCCAGGTATATTCCACTGGTGTAATTCCGACAGAAGTTAAAAAATTCTTATATTACCAATGCTAACACGTGATCCACCAGGACGGGAAGAACTAGACAGAAATGATGGGAAGTGTTACACTGAAATGCTGCCATATGAGGGCTTAGTGTAATGAAGCATTCAGAAGCTATCTTAATTTCTAGATTAATTCAAACCTTCAACTACTCCACAGCTGCCAACATAGTTAGGTAAAATCAGGACTTTTGATTGCTGTTTTGAAATCTGGCTTTTTAGAGATTCAGAACCAAGTTTTCCCAAATTCCCATTCTAACTGGAAAGCTCCAGTGAACAGAAAATTTATAAAACACTGCAGTCTTCCAGATGTATTAATTTTCCCAGGACCTCAGCCACTACCTGATTCATAGCTTCTTACCTTTCAAGTTTATCAATCCATTGGAAGTTGAGAGCTCTCACTATCTTTCCTGCTGTGGACTTGGAGAATTATTTCCTTTTGGAGGTGAACCCTCTGTAGTCCTTGGTAATCAGTAAAAACCCATTAAACACTGAGTCTGGGATGCCTTCCCTTCCTACAAGTTCTCCAGTACTTGGAAGAGCTTCTTCACCACTCTATCTGTCATTCTAGTTCTGCAAACTGCTGTGATTTCAACATACCATTTTTTTTTTTAGGTTATGATCATTACTTTCTCTAGAAATCTAACTCAGTTCTTCTGTGAACTCTTCAAAATTCTCTTGCTCACATCTGAATAAATCATTTCAAAGTATGCAGTGATACCTGGAGAAAGAGGGTGTGACACCAAAAGTCACTTGGAGTAAATACAAGTAAATCCTGCCAGATTTAGACAATTCAGCCAGCAACCTCTGGTCAGCAGGATCAGATCATTCTGTATTGTTCTCACTGCTAGTGAGTAACTCATTTGTATCCTATTTTTTTTTTTTTTTTAAGTATAGGTAGCATAACTCAACATGATGTGATGTTTGATTTAGCTAATGAAGGTGTGCATTTCTTTTACCTTTCTGGGTTGGTTTAAAGTGATGCATCTTCAGTGAGAACAAAGGTGAACCACATAGAGTGCAGTAGCACCCCTAACAATTAATTCAAAATGGTCTCACCAGCAAACAAATTAGGCCACGAAAGATCTCTATACCACCACAAATTTCAGGTACTGGAGGTCCTATTTAGAGTAGCTTAGGAAGTTTTTCACCGTCCATATGCCATATGGGCATTATGGTAAGAGTTCTGAAACTGCAGATTTGTTAACTTTAAGGTTTCACCTGTTGCAGAATTTTCTGTTTGTGAAAAGTAAGCCTGACAGTGCATAAGTATGGCAATGTCAGTAGCCAATGTCAGTAGCCATTGTTGCAATGAAGTAACAATTCCATCCTCATTGGGTAAATTAACTGTTTTCAACACTACACTTGAGAGCTCATCTATAAGCCAAGTCGCTGGTGGGTTTTACCATTGCACAGCTAGAACTACTAAGCTTCTCTGTTCTTGTAACAACATGGCCCTCATTTGATCTCCAGAAGTTGTAATAGCATGCTTATGAATAAACCCAACTGCACTTGCAAAGTGGAAGCATTAGACTCCTTATATGAAGTTCATAAGCTACTTAATTTTGGCTTGAAGACTGGATGATTCATATTTGCATGGCAATTATTCACAACATGCCAACAGCTTGCTTTGTGCTGTGAAATTATTTTCAGTCATCCTCGGTTCTCACTGGAGCCTTATTACCATACCCTGATGCATAACATAGTTAATTTCTTTAAATTGCAGTGAGTTGTATAGCCCTGTCTTGCCAAAAAGCCTGTAAGTAAGGCATTCTTCTTGAAAGTTTATTCTTCTGTTGGATCACTTTTTGAAGTCTTGCCTTCTGGTAAACTTAAACTCCATTAACACATCTGGAGAACTGCTGACTCTAAGAGATCATTTCATATTTCCTGACATTTAGTTCAAGCCCTTCATAAACTGAGACAGTAGACCAGATCCACAGCTGGTGTGAATCACTGGAGCACTAATAATGTCAGTGGAGCTCTGCTGACTTACACCAGCTGAGATTCTGGCCCAAGATTTGGAAGAAAGTGGTTACATTACTTGATATTTCTTTCCACAGCTGAGTGAGAGCCATAAGGAACAGAAGACATGCAACACAGCGCTTAACTAAGCAGTACGGTAACAGCATGATGGTTTTGCAAAGCTTAGGAGAAAAAGCAACACCTTTTTTTGCAGTAGGACAGATGGACCAATCCCATTTGTTTCGTACGATGAATTGTTCCCGAGTTCACAAAGACCCCAGAAAAAATCAGCACATCAGTCCTGCTGCAATACACAGCCAATTCCACTTGGGAATGTTTTTGCAGGAGTTTGAAGGAGAAAATAATCTCTAATGTGACTGCTACAAATGACATGGTTAAAAAGAACTTCCTAGTGGTAAAAAGATCAAACAAGTTGTAGCTGTTCTGAAGCAAAACCAGGTCAAAGGCTGCAACATAGCACAATTGCTCATCTTGAGGTATTCTTGCCAGAAGGATGAAAGGTTCTTGCACAGAGATATGCTTGCCAATGTGCATACCTTGCTTGCCTTCAGTGCAGCACATTGTGGTTATGCTTCTACTGAAGATTTTGTTCTCAAGCAACACTCATGGGATTGGAAAAGACCAACACTTTGGCAAATTAACACAGCTACTCCGGAAGTCTCCTAAAAAAAATTAAGCAATCTAAGAGCCATACTTGTATCCTTAACCCACAACGTTATCTTCCCCATTTCTTTTGGTAATTCAAAGAACCACTTCCAATCAAAAGCTGACATTTTACTAAAATGAGATTTCAGCTCTCCCAGCTGTGCAGCTTTTTGTTGTTGTTTTACGGAAAAGGCTGAAAGTCTTAGTGTATGTATGTCTCTCCTTTGTTAGGTTTAATAGCTCATTCTTGTCATTAATCTGAAAAAACACAAAGGCTTAATGAGTAGATATTAACACGGGATATAATCTGATGTATACTTTCTTTAGTATCATAAAAATAGATGGCGACAGCATCAGATAAACAGAAAATTGGTAGTCATTACAGCACAAACTGTGAAACAAAGGTGATACACGTTAAATGCTAGTGAGCAGCTACACTGACAGGACAAAAGCTGAGAACAACATTCATGCTCTAGAGATGATTTGCCTAGTCCACCCCGAGAGAAAAGCTTGGATTCTTTGATTTATCAGCAGTCTGCTGTCTGGGTGAAGACAACCCTGTCTTCACAGAAAGTCTACAGAAGAAAGGTACTCACCAGCAGCCATTATTAAGGAAGGATTATAAAAGGAGCTTTGTGTATAGACCTGGGTGAAACCTCACAGACCTTGTGGCTATATGTAAAACCTTGGTCTTGAAAAACTGATTCCCTGTGGGGCAAACCCTCGGGAGACATCACATGGGCTGCCTACAGCTATTGGTTGAAAAGAGGAAAATTGAGACATGAAAAGTAAAAGAAATGGTGTGAAGTAGAGGTGGAGAAAACGCTTCTTATATTTATAGATGCATCAAGAAAACTATGTGCAGACATATCTTTTTAAAGATGAATTTGAAAATACACTTTTTTCTCCTACTTTCAATCATCTGAACAGACCAAGGGCCTCAGGCATCATCACAGCCCAAGTGGAAGCTGGCCCCAAAACGAATTAACAGAGGACAGAGAAACATGCTCATGAAAGAATATAGATAGAAAAAAACAAAGATTTCTCGCTTAAGGAATATAATCTCCATCCCTCTTAGAGAACCTTCCACGTGTGGCATTTTCACACATTCAGCATATTAAACAAAATGTCTAGACACAGTTGAAGTGAGCAGACAAATAATAATAATAGTAAGATTGTTCAATTATACTGTAAATGAAGAATATTTCCAGTGCAGCTACTAGGAATTTAACATTCAGCCACGAAATCAGTGATGTTATTTAATAAGTTTCCTCTGGCTGGAAGCCAAGCTGCAGCTGCACCTGTGCTCATCATAACCACGCCGAATAAGGTACGTCTGTAATTCTTGCAGAGCACAACACTTAAAGCATAACATCTGAAAAAAGGACAACTGCTAAATGCTACATTAAGTTCTTGTAAGTGCCCTTCTTTGTTCTCTAGAGCTACAAACTAGCAAAATGAGGACGATTTTGTTTTAAGTTACAAAACTTCTTTTCTTCAGGTGTCACTCTGGAATCTTTCAAAAGGAGAAAAGCCAACTGAGAATCTCTAAACTATAGTAGAAACAGACACATTTACTGCAGCAAGAACAAACTTGCAAACAAATCTGCTATGTTAAGAAAATAACCATCTCTCTCTTTTTGGCATATTGATGACCGGCATGGATGAGTTCTCAAAATTATTTCCATTTTCTGCTCTATCATCTATTTAGTCCTGCAAAAATAATAATAATAATAATAATTCTAAAGATCCCCAGAAAACCCCACATAATGTCTAAAATGGCTGTGCAGACAACACATCATGTAAAAGAACAACACTGACAGTACTATTTTAGGAACTTCCGTTCAGTTTCAGATTTCCAATTAACTCCAGTTGGCATAGGTGCAGGTCCTTCTTTGAAAAGAACATTCCAGTTTAGGAAGATAAATAAACCCTTAGATCTTTTTGTCTGATCAAACACACTTGCAGATGCTTACTGACAAAGATCTACTTAGAAATGCAATAATAGATGTCACTTGAAAGGAAAAGCCTAAACTGTATTTGTTTTAGACAAGTGGCACACATTTCTGTGGCTCATTTCCACTTAAACTCCCTCTTGCTTAAATAAACTAGACCGCATTCAGCTTAAGCAACACACTAGTGCCACAGCCTTCACTGGCAAAAAAATACAAATCTCTTAATCATAACTACAAGTCCATGCAGTACAGGAAAACTTGGTTTGTTTAGGAACTTTGTCAAGGCCTTTCATAAATCCAGTACGCAAACATCCATCTGGCAAACGTGAGAAGCCATTTCTCATAGTCATTAAGCACTATTTATCACATATACATTTATATAACACCAGCAATGGCTAAACTGTGTCATCACCCTTTTCCAGACTGTCAAACCCCGGAGACTGCTTTCTCTCCCTAGCCTTTACTTATCCCTCCAGGGTGATCATGAACAGTAACAGGGGGGCAAATAAGAATCCCCGAATGAGCTTCTCACACGGAAACACGTGTCCTTGTCCTCTTCCACCTGCTGACCCAAGCCTGTCTCCATTTCTGGGACCCATCCTTCCAGTCAAAGCACGGGCTAGCTCTTTGCTCTGGTAGTAATAACACCACACTGATGGTTTCCACTGGCACGACAGCCTGCAAAACTGTGTTGAATCCAATCACAAAAATAAGGCATTTAACCAGAGGAAACCCAGAAACAATGAAACCTAAATTGCACTTGAAATCTTCCATGTCCTCTCTGCTCCTTTCTAGTATTAGGCTCTAAGTGGCTGTTTAAATCCCACTGACTTCATCAGCTTCTAAACACTTGCTTAAAGTTAAGCATGTGCTTAGAAACTCTCCTGAACCATGGCCTCAGCTTACAGCTCCCTAGGGTCTACTCTTTACGCTGACCACTACATAAGGAAACTTAAGAATTTCATAAACCAGTGAAATTAAATAGGGTCATTCTTATAGAGCAATGGGTTAGTCCAGCATTTGTACAATGAAAAGTCTTCTCTTCAAGTTAGACTTGCTTAGCCTGATATCTTTACAAAATAACTAGGTACAGCTAAAAAAGATCCAGCTATCTGAAGGGTGTAGGAGATCATCTTAAAGACTGTATTTTAAACACTCTCATGACTAAATTATTTTTTTTTCTTCCTGCTGAACAATTTCTACATATATACTCGGGCACTGGCAGAAAGGTATTATTGCCTAGATTACCTATTATCTGCAGATCTGCACAGCAGGTTTTGAATCATTTATTTCAAGCAGTTTACTGTAGAAAACCAGTTTGGACTAGATACAACCTATGACAAAATGTTCTTAGAAAGACAGAGCTGCAGTGAGTTCTCATTAAATATGTGAGCAATGAATTGAATGAACTAGGAAAAGGTCCAATTTACAAGTTACAGCAGAGCAGACAAAGGGTATCAGGCTTCCCGCCTCCTCCAAAGGTTTCTAATAGGTCACTTTGAATATAAAATTATTTTCATAATGAGAATTGTCTTTTCCTTTCTGCTGTCTCAGAACTCCCACTCGATCTGTCCTGTGTTCCTCCTGCTCTCTACCAGCCACAGACCTTGATTCATTCACGATTTTCTTAAAGAAGTTTAAACTTTTGATATTTAAGATCAAATCTCTGCCTATAGGGATGTCCTGTAAACTTTCCTGCTACACAGCACATCTATGAAAATGTCTATTTATTTGGCAGAGTAAAGAAACCATTTTCAAAATATATCATCTATTACTATAAAAAAGGAGGAATCATCTGCAGCCCATGATGTGGTTGCTGTAAGACAGAGACAACAAACGTGCACTCTGGTCTCTTCAAAAGTTAATTTTTCTCCTCTAAAACCCCAAATGGTCTCCATCCATTCTAGCTCTTGGGGTCTGCCCTGGTGGTGATATCTACACTAAGTACTTTACCAGGAACACTTAACAATGGAGCAAATAGCCAAGTCATTACTTGATGGATAAATGCTGTGAAAGAGTCTAGACTATAAGATTTTAAAGAAGGGTTGTACCACCTCCAAAAACAACAAAATCCCACCTAACCAAGAGGGCTGGCCTGGCCCTGTGTGCTTCTTTCACAAAAACTCTTGTGTTAACTGGGTTTTTCTTTGTAGCAAACCTCTCTACTTTTTTTTTTTTTTTTTAATGGCAGAACAATTTTCGTGCATGTTGCAGCAGAATTAAAGGACACTCTCATTTCACTCGTGTATGCCTGTACATCTCTTATTGCTGCAGTGATAGAGCTGGAGGCCTAACTGCTTCTGAATCTAAAGCACACCCGAATTGGCCATGACCGTGCCAGGCTTGCTAAGATCTGTCCCCAGAGGTCAAATGGAGGGGATGCAAAAACCACTCAAGATATGCCTCTGCTTTAGCAGGCCACCTATCCCAGTTATGAGAAAGGAACTGAGACAACCAGCAGAAGGCAAGGATTAATGAGCATGGCAGGCTGAAAGATAGCAGCCAGCCCTACATTTTGAATGGAATTTTTCAGTTACTACTTTTCCATGAATGTAGGCCCAGTTTCAGAGAGCCCATATTCCATCAGTCCATCTGCCAGATGTTTCTTCTCCAACTCGAGGCTTTTAGAGACACTCAGTCAACCTGGAATTAGAAGCAGGGTCTCAGAACGATTGTAGGTCACCTGAGGCTATCAGGCTTTTCAGTACTACCAACCAAATACACAAATGCAACCCTGAGAGTATGCAATGCTAGCGGCAGACAGCCACGCCCCCTCAGACTAGCAGTGCCCAACACTGTGACTTGGGAGATCATCTTGCGTTTCATACTCCAAGCCTGCCCAGCATCTGCCTAACTTGGGACTAGGCTTGGACACCTGCAATTTCTATTTCACACACAGCATAGCAAAAAACATTCTGCCATTTTGGTCACTGTGACCTGAACTGGACTGAAATAAGTGCCGTCCTGGAATGAAGAAATAGGCCATGTCAGCCAATCTGAATCAGTTAATGAAAAAGATAGTTTGCCAGACTGCTAGAAGGTAGGAACAGCTGTCTTGGGTCAACCCAAATTAGCCCAGAATCTTGTCTCCAGCAGTGGCCAAAACCAGACACTCTTTGAAGCATGCAAAGTGCTTTTTCAGCTGCCAACTGTTTGTATCTCAGAGATTTCCTGAGTTACAATGTGTTTCTATGGATTTGATAACATTCAGCATATGTCTCTGTCACAAACTGGCCCCAGAGCTCACATACACTTCTGATAGTCCCAAAACCTTCAAGGATTTCTGCATGTAATACACAGGAATGGGAGAAACACAGCAGAAAACACAGAATGAGATAAACAGGGGAAAGGAATGTGACAAAATAGACCTGAAACTAATGTACAATGATTGATATTCTCCACGAAGTTGTTTCAGGTCAACAGCCTAAATCAGATTTTAACTTATCTTGTGATACATTACTGTACACCTGAAGTAGCTCCAGCAACATTTTCTTGTATTGGTCTAGTTCAAACCAGCATTCAGATGACTAGCTTTATAGAATTGTAACCTGTAAAGAACACTGATAATTGTGCTGATGCTGTGCTGCTGACAAATTAAGGTGGCTTGCCTTTTTGTGAATTCTCTAAAGGACTTTTTATCTTACTAAGAAAAAAGGGTGCACCATACAGGTGGGCAGCTGGGATTTTATTAGGAGAATGTGGATGCCAATCAAAGTAGATTAATCATGTTGTATGTGTGAAACAGATGCTGCTTGTGTAAAATAAGCCAGTGGGCTACACAGATGAATTGCTGAAAATGCAATTCTAACTGTATCTTTAGTCACTGGTAATATACTTATTTGAAGCCCATCTGGTATTATCCACACTACAGTACCAGGAAACAAGAAATGAGTAATGCCCATTTTTCAGGTATGCTTTCTCACCTGACATCTCCATCTTTCTTTCCAGAGAAAAAATCAGAATCTATAGTAGGTTTGTAGTCCAGCATCACATGGAAATCACTCTCCTCACCTAATTAAGATTTTGACAGTTTTTACCTTTGGAAACTTGTTTTTGTCTGAATTACATTGTCTTTACAAAAGAGAGACAAAAGAGAGAGAGTAAGGGGAAGAAAGAAAGAGTTTCCCATCTAAAATATAGTGCATTACTTCCTCAGCCTTTGCATAAATTCTCATGATCAGAATGAACGCTTCAGATAATACAAATGGATGCAAACAATTTAGAAGACCTTATAGTTTAAAAAGCTGTGGTTTTTCTTTTTTTCTATTTTTTTTTCTGAGGACACATCACAGGGGTGACACTTTCCTCTCTGTTGTTGCTCCAGCAGCAGAGAAAGGTGTGCTGTTTCTCCCTTTGTGACACTGCTGGCACAAGGCCTTCCTAATCCACAAGCAATTACTCACAAGAGTTTTATTATCACCAATATGCAGCAGAGCAATTGACTGTATTGCATATACTCCTGCATGCTAACGATTATAGATCTGGTCATAAAAGATGCGGTCATGAGATGCTATCTAAAACCCACTGGAATCTCTGGGAGTATCCCCACTGACTTTATTTTAATTTGTACAGGCTCTTTGTACATGACAAACCTACATGAGCCTCCCAAAACGGCATGAGCTGGTGGACTGTTTTCATAATCTCTATCCACAATTTGCTTTTTTTTTTTTTCACCAGTTACCTCTGGACTCATCAGCAAGGCAGCATTCCAAAGTATATGGTCCTCTCGTTTATCTTTCAAAACAAGCAACTCAAACCAGAAGGGAGCCCCAAGCTCCCTGCTTATTGGATATGTTTTGATGGTGTTATTTATGCATTAACTTTGTTTGTAACTGCTTCTGCTTTGTTCTGTCAGGTACACAGCATCCATGCAAATGTCTGTCTGAACGTAAAGTGTACAGGGGAATCAACTGAGGAATTAACAGATGCTGACAGATAGATTTTATTCACATTTTTAAATTGTGAGAACATATACAAATTAATGAAATTATAAAATATTTGACAATGATCCTCACAGAAGTCATGATATAAAGTAGATACTTAGTACAAAGCAAACTGGAAAGCTTGTTTATTTGTGAGGTTGTTTAATCACCAACATGAGCTTTAAAAATGATTTATCAACCAGCTTTCTACCATCTGCTATACAAAGAGGAATCCATTCTACCTTTTCATATTCAGTATTGGTAAATGCAATGAGCTATTCAGGCAATGGTAATAAAAGCTCATTCTAAACCTGGTGGGAACTGATGAAAGTGATTATGGTGAGGGCCTGGTACTGTCAAACTGTCAAGTTTCAAGCTTAATGTAATTCTTCAGAGTTTACGCCTTTCCTACTCATGAAGAAAAGGACTGCAAGCCAATTTCCATTGAGAATGCAATGAGACCAAGGAAACAGATCATTTAGCTGCGGAATGCTGAAAGAGTATACAATGAACCAATAAAATTTTATCTCATTTCACAGAAATTCTTCAAGAAGGGAACCATCTTGCACTTCTGGATATTACTAGTGAAAAAATATGACAACAGCCTTGAGGCTCTTGGCAGGGACTGCTAGAAGTTTCAGAGGTCTATGAAGAGCATTCATTTAAATTTTATCAACTGTTTCTGTTTTCCTAGGCTGGAGAAATGTTCCATTGTGGAGGACACAATGAAATAATAAAAAAACAAACAAAAAACAATGGGGAGTCATTAGGTTTAGTCTGAATATTGCCCTTTATCAGCAGATAATACTCTGACTAGCCTGCAACACTAGCACTGATGCTAATACTCTATATACACACACTTATAAGTTGCACAAGCTTTGTGATTATGAAAAACATCAAAGGAGATGCAGTCTAAGTCCTATTCATATGAACAACTCAAGTATGATGCATGCAGTAACACTGACAATACAACTCCTTATGTGTGCTTCATCTAATCCCTGGGAGAGTTAGCTCCACAGAGCCAAGAGGCCTTCATGAACAGCAAGGAGTGATTGGGTCTGTACATCAGCTTGGCCTTAGCTCCCCAGCTAAAGTTCCTTGTGATGGTAAAAAAACAGCTAATGATGACTGGATGCACAAGGAGGCTGAGTATTACTTCATCTGTTTGCTTCAAATATTCCATGAAATAACAGCGAACCTGATCTGCAGATGAACTTTTTGTGAAGCTTACAGTGAGTAGACAGCAACCATAAAGTTCCATGAAGTCAGTGACACTGGAGAAAATATTCCACTGTTTTAATTCTCTGCTGAGAGAATGAGATTTTCTTTTTTACAGTGGTGCCTGGCACATTAATCTTCATGAAAGATAGTACAGCATGGGGCAACAAAGGGGACCTAGCCAATGTGATGCGGGTCTGAATACAAAACCTTGGCAGGCACAACTGTTTCACCCAATTCCCACTCTGTTAGTATCAAGTTGCCGTCTATGCCTTTTATGTTGTATCTGCTTTCCTCTGGCAAAGAGGAACTGTGGCCAAACTTAGATAATGGTATATGAAGAACAACTGAAATCTTTATAGAACTAGTATTAATAACTAGAATTGGGTAGTGAAGATTGCTACATTTTTTTCTTTAAAACTTTCCTATAAGAACAAGGTAACAATAATAATGATAACAACAACCACAACAAACAAGAAAAGCAATGTGTTAAGCTTACAGCCTAGGGGACTGTTTAGGGAATAAATTAAAACATATATGTGCCTGGACATAAGGGGCAGAACACAGCAAATATAAAGCCACTGCTGGGCACAGTATCATTTGCTGCTCAAGGATGCTTAGACTTACAGAAATGGATTCTGTTCCAGACTTAAAATTCTTGCATTCTTTCCTGCACAAAAGCTTTACAGATACACAGGCACATTTAATTGATTCCTACTTCATAATAGGAAGTGAACTAACAGACAGAAGAAAGATTTGGTAGACAAGACACGAAGAATGAAACTCTTACTTGATTACTACTGCTGCCGCAAAGGCAAGGAAGAAAAAATATCCACACTTCCAGACACAATTTGTATTGCAAGATGTTATTTTGCTTGTTGCAAGCATATTGGAATGGTTCCTAGTATTACCAAAATGAGCAGATTCAGAAGGCTTGGACTCGAACTGGAGGCTTATCAAAACTACCCAGACTTAAGGCCACTAGACCAGTAGAAAATCATGAAAGAATATACATCTAGTGAGATTTCTGTATTACTGCTGTCAGAAATATGAGAGGGGGAAAAAGCAACACCCTTGCTACAGACTGGGATGAAAAATGGAATAACATGAACACTCAGGACAATTCTTTTGAAGTTTGAATCAAGATTGGGGTGGGAGGAGAGGACAGAAAGTTTCTACTTTCACACACTGAGTCGTTTATTTTCAGCATTTCTGTGTATTTATGGAGTGTCAGTAATCACAAATTACACAACAAAAGTGTGATAAAACTAGCCATTCCTTAAAACCACTCACAGAATATGCTTAACTCAAAGGTGCTGATTTAAAATTTTAATTGCTGCCTGAGAAGACAGAAACTGTAGTGAAACTGTCTCTGTTGAGTAGTTCAGATCAATGCAAGCAGAGTTAGAATTTAATCAGTAAAGGGGATAATGAAGTCAAAGACTATTTTCTTTAAAGAAAAAGCCCTAAGTGATTCAAATTCCCTCAGAGATACTGTCCTGCCTCACTGGAGCTGACTGACCTCCACAACGTGTGAAACTGATGAACCACTGCGCTGATAGAATATGTTAAGGAAAAAAAAAAAGGAAAATTATTTTGTCCGGTATTCCATCATTGTGGGAATGGCCTTTAGGGCTCCCCACTCTGTCTACAGCCCATGATCTGAATCCCTACTTCAATTCTAATATGGATGAAGAGTGAAAATCGAAGTGTTACAAATCCAGGTGAGGGAAAGAAATGCATCAGTCTACTGAGGATCACTCGAAGTAACTAGAGTTTGGACAAAAATCACATTTATAAAGAGGCTGCCATTGGCAGCCTGAAGGTGGCTGCTGGAGAGAGAAGAACAGACATCATGCTGTATAGTAAAAGCAAGTTGTTATTGGCACAAGTTTAGAATAGCCACATTGCATATGTGCGTCTAAGCTGCAGTGCCTTATGCAGCTTGTCCCAAACAAGTGCCAAAAACACCTATTTTCCCACCAGGCCTCTCCATGCATTTCATTTATTGCTTTCACTGTCATCTTCCAGCAGTCCAAATGGCAAAATCCAAGCACTGCCTCTGACAGCCTCTGACGGGAACAGTAGCTGGCTGGCATAAGCCCAGTGCAGGTCCGAATCAGAAGCTGGATCAAGGCCAGCTACAGAATAGGCAGCTTTTGGGGACAGGAATAGGTTTTAAAGGTTATGTACACCACATTCTAGCAGAACATCCAATGGATGATGTATTGCTACCCTTTCCAAATGTGAACTCCCTTAATAGAGAAGCAAGTTCCAGAATCACTAGTTTGCTGAGGTAATGCATTAATACTTCTTCTTTGAGTTATGGGAAAGAGAATCTTAAAAGAGCAAAACAAAAACAACACAAATCCCAAACCCAAACCAAAACAAACAAACAGACAAACAAATGTACAAAAAAACCCATCCAACCCTGGGAATGAACACGTCCAGCAATGATTATGACAACCCTAACCCAAACATTTTTTGAGATGTCTGTTGAAAGACTGCTGGAAAAAATCATACAGACAAGTGTTGGTAAGACTGTTACTACAAAAAACAATCAAACAAATAAACAAAAACCAAAAAAACAGTGATAAGTAATGCATACCGCAATAATGAATATTTTGCAAGGCCAAATTCCAACCTGATAATTCGAGGGAAAAATAAAACAACCTTAAACATGAGATTGGGAAAGACTCTTCCAACTGGCATCTTGAAGCCAGTTTGGAAAGAAACTGCCCAGTTATCCATGCACTCTGGGCTCCAGCAGTCATCACATCCTGCAATATCCCACCTCTTACAAGAACTCCAAGGAAAAAGCCACAATTCACAGACCTCCTGAACTTGTCCCCTCTGTGAAAGCTGTTCTTCGTAGCACAAGAGGAGTGCCTCTAATTCTGAGCTACCTGAAATTGGAGGTTACTGAGTAAATTTCATAACGATATATTCTTGCCGATGTTTCCTAGGAATAATCTATATGTTTGAAGCTAGTTACATCTGTAGACAGTTGGGAGTTCTCTGGCTGTTTTTCAACCAAATCCAAGATACATACTACATACATACCCAAAGTAATTTTAAGGAAAGTTGGGAAACTAGGGCTTTGGGTTCATAAACCAGTTACCTAATTATACTTGCCCACATACATCATTTTTCCTATTGGTGACACATGAAATGGCTAGCATGCTTCCAATCCTTCCTGAAATACGTTGTGCAATGTTCCTGTCATAAGTGGTACTCTGCTCTTCCTCACAAATGACTGGTTTAGAGACTAAACCACATACATTGTCAGAAAAGTTCTCAGGCCTCCCTCAAATTTAAATACCTAATTTCTGGGAAGAGATATTAAAACAGGCTTACAAAATAAAATGGTACGTTACACTGTTCAGCATAAATCTTACATCCAGTATTGATGAATATCGTAACATACTGCTCTTCGTCCTGATCTGCAGGGAACAAACAAAAAAACCCACATCTCATTGGATTATTTTATCAATCCTATGCATTTTGCTTGATGTAGCACTGAAGTTGTTACCATTACCCAGCATCAGTCTGTCAGCCTCGTGTCTTGCACGAGGTGCCTATCTCATTCAGATGAGTAAGAATTTCATCTGGAAAAATGCAACAGCAAGGAGCCATTTCCAGTATAATCCAGTAGATTCCAGTAGAATCATAGAATCATAGAATGGTTTGGGTTGGAAGAGACCTTTAAGATCATCTAGTTCCAACCCCCCTGCTACAGGCAGGAACACCTCCCTCTAGACCAGGCTGCTCACAGGCCCATCCAGCCTGGCCTTGAATGCTTCCAGAGAAGGGGCATCCATAGCAACCTGTTCCAGTGTCTCACCACCCACACAGTAAAGAATTCATCTATCCTAAATCTATCTTCTTCCAGTTTAAAGTCATTTTCCATCATCCTGTCTCGTTTACAGGTGTTTAGAAAAAGTGAAATGCAGATAATACTCTCCTTTGTATCTGAGCTTTTAAAAATATTCTGCCTGCTGTACAATGCTATTACTGTTTCCCTTTAACATATACTAGATACACCACTGTACAACGGGAGCTGTCTAATGTGCGAAGGCAAGAAACCCATTGATTTTATACATTTGCTAGACAACAAATAGAAATAGTAAGTTAAATTTGTTTTTGAGTCATCTTGTCAGAGAAGTGAACAGATGAGTCATTCTATTTGTTCCTGTGATGGGACAGTCTTTATTCTCAGACTCTTCAGCTTCTCTCATACAGCTGAACATGCATTTCTGTGTGGATAGAATGCTAAACAGAGTCTAGATGTAAACAATAAACTGATAACCAAGAGTTATTTCCAATTTAGGAAACAGCCATTTCCAAAACAAGATTTTACTTTAAGCCAGTCATTTCAGTACACTAGTCACTTGAACTTCTGCATTAATGAGAGTTTACTAGGACAAAAAATCCAACATATCTTTCCTTATATACTCATATGTTAAAGTAATATTGAAGACATGGTAATTGGATCAAATCCTCCAGTCTGGAAAAACATAGTTTTAAAGTAAATGAAAATCTCCAACAGGACTATATTTATTTCAACAAAAAATATGTTGAAAATCTTTGCATATGTTCATCCTACCAATTCATTCCCACATAATATTTTTCATCCCATGGGGTTCATTTTAGAACAGAAAGAACTGTATCTTGGTTTCTATCAAGATGAACACTGACAACACATAGTGCACAGAAAATAATCCAAAATGAAAAAAAAAAAAAAGATTTTGGAAAGTGACATTCACTTACTCAGCCAGTGATGAGTCATTCTAGGTTGGGGTTTACTACATTCGATTTGAACCACAAACTATTCCTTAACTTACAGCTCTATGGAATAATACTTCAATGTGACTGTGGCAGATTTCCCGTATTAAAAGTGTAATTATTTTCTTGGCCTATTAAATAGTGGCTTGTTTTAATGATGACATTGTAAGAAATTCAGGCTCTTGATTAAGCGTACTGTAGCTGAAATGAAGACAGATCACCTTTTAAATTCAGTTGGATTAGTTGGCATTAATTTTCCAGAAAGACATCACGTTGCCTGCATTTCCTAGGACTTGATTTTTTAGAGACGCATTTCACAGACTAATTAGGATCTCTGTTTCAGATAGTACCGCTGTTTTCCCTACATACATTTTCCATATGGCACTTGCAAGACTACAGACATCTCAGGCAGCAAGGTGTAGGAAGTACCTTCAGAGACACATGTTCCATCATAACAGGTTCAAGAACGAGGAGTTTTGCCCCCTTTCTATCTGTGCTCTCCACACACAGCTGAAATTCATTGCTATCAGTCTGCACTAGCACTAATTTTTCAGTACCTAGCATGAAATAATTGACCAAATTATTTTACAAGGATTCTGAGGAATGCACAAATTTCTTTCCTTATTTTTTTCTGATTTTGGTCACATACTTTTCTTTGTCGCTCTCTGCTTTGATACTGTGCTCTATGCTACAGTCAGTTATTGTTGATGTACGAACAGCTGAGCCAGGATTACAAACTCTGACCTTGGACTCTGCCAAGACTGTAAAAGCTCAGTATGAAGAAGCAGTTCAGCGATACGAAGTTCCTGTTGCCTAATCGGTCCTTTCACCCTAGCCAGGAGGCAGACATGCTTTTGCTGTGGTTTTGCAAAAAACATGAATTATACAGCAGTACAATGAACTATCAATTACTGACCCAATTTGCAATGCTGGGAATCAAATCCCAAAGAATTTAAATGATCAAAGAAGAACCGTAGGTTGCAAACTTTATTGCTATATTTTTACTGGAACACAGTTTACTCCTCTTAAAGTCATCCATATTAACACAATACTTGCATGGTCTGGAGCTATTTAAACAAAACCTCCTTCTATAGCTCAAAGTTTCAAGGAAATTAGCCGAATAATAAGACTAAACATTTCCTTAGGAGTATTAGGAAACGTAGAAAAAGTTTTGAAAGTTTAACTTTTGACCCTGAAGACTTAAACTGGAATAATTTGGAAATCAACCACACAGCATATCTTTTCCAGGTAATGAAAGGTATTTGCAATAGATTTTAGAATTAGATGAATGAAAATTGCTATAGAGTCTGTTAGAAATTATCCAACAAGTGTAAAGAATTCACTATTACATAAAATCATTTATTTTCTTGTTAACATTTTAAACTGGAAAAAAACCACACTAACAAGATAAGGACTTAATTTAATGCGGAGAGCAAAATATGAAGGTAATAAATCAGTTTAGGGGATGCATATAGTGTATGCATATGCAGCGGTGCAAACAACACTTTGTTCTCATTATTCTCATCCATTCTATATCCTGTTGCTCGGAAATCTGAACGTGCATTGTTAAAATTACTGGACAAAACACAGACTTGCAGTCATGTTAGCATGAGTGAGATTTAAATAGACGAATGTGATGAATTTCTTGTTGCCACCATCCATGCTTTCATTGAAGGAGCTTTAGGAAATAAAGAATCTGTGGCAGCTTTCCAGTGAAGTTGAGCAACCAGGAGAAATTTAGGCAATATCAGACTGTAATCGTAAAAGAACATCCCTTGTGAATTCTGATAAGGCTCTTCCTCTGGTTATCTCACCAAGCAATGTCCTTACCCTCTAATCGGGGGCAGAGTGCGAAAAAACAACCATTTTGGAGGAGACCAGAACAGTGTATGTCCGAGAACACTTACTTCAAGCTGCCCCAGAGGCTTCAATATTTTTTCTATAATTCTGCATGCTGGAATCTTGCACTTGAGAAAGAAAGAAGGGACTTTGGATGGAGCCTCATTCTGCTAGCCTTAATATGGCTACCATAATCCCACTAAAAATGGTGCTTCTGAAACCAAGAATCTGAGAAGACATTCAAAGAGGTGAAACTCCTGAATATGCAGAAAACACACTTCTTTTCAGTCCAGGTAAATAGGGAGTACAATGGATTTATCTAATGATTTCAGAATATGAAAGGAATTGGGGAAAAAAAAAAAAAGAAAGAAAAAAAAAGAAATTGAGTGAACAGATGCATACAACAAGGTAAAGTAGTTTTGCAGAATCTCATAGGAGCAGCAAGCAGGAAGTTCTGCTGTATGCCAGGCATGTAGACGTGATCAGTGACTTAAAATAATTACACAGGAATCTTACCTTACACATAAGGACTAAGACACAGCTCCCATCTTTGGCCAGCTACCAGCGCAAGGCAGACTCACACATACATACCTTTTCAGATGCTCAGATGCTCTCAAATGGAACAATATAAGCAGACTGTTCATATTATACTGTAAAAAAGCTGTACTGATCTTACAAAAGATGCATACTTGATATGAAATGCTACATTTAAAACTGAAAAGATCCCATAGCTCTTGTGTGTGCCACTGCCAAGAGAGACAGGATGATTGTCTTTACTATAGTTCAGTTGCAGAGCCCACCTGCCTAGAATGGAATAAGAAGCACCACAGGAAGTCAAGTTCTTTCCTTCTGCACATCTCAAGTAGGTTTACAGAGCAGTTCTGCGTACAGGATCACCCTCTACATACTGTCTGGCTATGTTTCCAGGCTCGCTAAAAAGTAGAAGTTCTTTAGTTCCTGTGAGTCTCAACTAGGAGATGTAGGTTTTCTAGTGTTTCCAGTGCTTCAGAAAACTGTATCCTTTGCTTACAATCAATCTGATACATGAAGATTACTTGAGAATTTCCGGCTCAGACAGTAGAGGAGGCACACATTCACATGCACTGAATATATTGTAAAGTTCTTTTTTCAGAGTCTAAGGATGATTTTTAAAATCAAATCAACTCATTTCAGCAGAAACTACTCCTTAACACAGATGTGGCCACCACATATCCAAATGAGCATCATTTGAACTGGTAGTCCTGCTAGCCTTAATGAAATCTCAACTTATGATCACGTTCGGCTCAATAAATCCCAAAATAATGGAGTGTCATTGGAAGAATGACAGACAAAGAAACTGAGGTAACAATAATGGAGAACACACTTTTTATCCATATAAGCTATTTCTAAGAAAACAAGATGCACCACAAGGAAGGAGGCAGGATGTCCTGGCAATTTAAAAATAATTTTGCCAGAGACCTCAGTGTCTGCATCTATCACCTTACACAATGCTCGTGCTTGCGCTGGCTCTCTTGCATGCTCACACTAATTCATTTATCTAACTACATTCAATTTCTGGAAGTCAGTACTAGAAGAGTAGTATTTATTTACCCGTAATTCCTTATAAATAAACTCTGCGAAGTTAGCACTTGAGACAAATGTATCTGTTTTCTGCTACAGAAGAACTCTTCCTCATTACTTGTGTTCTCGCAGCAAGGCTCTAAATGAAGTAAGAGATGCAGCTTCTTTCTTCTTTGGAAATATTATTTTGCAAGCTAATAGATATAACTGACGAATTCTTAATATATTGTTCAAAAGCTTTTTTACATTTCAATTCATCTTTCTTAATTCCTTTTCTCATATTAAATTCTCTGCATTGTGTTGATACCCTTCAAATATTATCAAAAGTTTCCTTTGTTGTCCTCTAACCAGCCTGTATGTATTTAACCTAAAATAGTTCTTTATAAGTCTTGGCTCCAAATACCTTTACCAAGCATGCTGTTCTTCTCTCCATCTCTCCAGCTGTCAGTATCTTACTGCTAACAAGACCTCTGTATCCCAAGAGACAGGAGAGCTCTGCTCATTCAGAATAGAATCAAATTGGTCTTTATTGCTGTCAAATCAGCATGCTAAATTCATCTGTAATTTGCTGTCAGCTACTATGTTTAAGTTTCGTTTGGCACGACTTCCTTCCAAGGTTTCTCTCATTCATATGATCTATCTCTCAGATTATTTTTTCCCTTAATAGCCGTGCACTAATTAAAGCAGCTAAATTGATTTTAAAATGGAAAGCATCATATAAATATTAACTGTTCTTATCTATAATGAGGAACGTGGTCCATTATAGAAACTTTGTATCAATACACTTTATACATAGTTCTTGGTTATGGACACATGCTTTCCTAAAAAGCATTACCAACGGAATACATTAATGGGAAATACATGTAGGCTATGAATGCATAAGAGTTGGGGCAAATGTATGTGCTATACACACAAAATATAACTCAAACAACTCTATCTGTTGTTTATGTATATATGTACTTCATATAAACAGAAATTTAGTCCACTTTGCAATTTTGCGTATGTATTTTACACTGACTTTGACTGTATAAACACTGTCTTACTGAATTATTGACTGCCTAACAGTGTCGGTGTAGGGAATTTTTCAGTACTGAATGAAATGACATTTGGTATATGTTTAGGTATCTTAGGTATGAATTATTAAAAAAAAAATAGGCAAAGTCAAAACATTAAAAAAAATCTGTACCTGTGCTTCTTTGTATTTCACAGATTTGATTTGAGTGTGTACAGTTTCAGAAAGAAATACAAAATATACCTCTGCACTTCAGCATCCTTAAACCACAGGCAATTAGGAAGGCTGCAAGCTCTGTTATTGCAGATGATACGGTGTGGCACCCATTCTCAGCAAGGAGCCAATGTCACACGGTGCCCTCGGGGACTCACAGTTCATGGCTTATGGGGACATCACAAAAACACATGTCTGAGGGGCCAATGAGCACAGGAGAGGCAAAGGAAGGAAACTGACCCAGATAATTTGTTAAAGCAGGCATTAAATAGATTAGCAAGGTTTGTTCTTACTAAATGCTGCATACTTGGTCCTGCTCCAGTAACTCACTTACCATAGCATTCAATTGAAGTATTCAGAGATGTGAAGGTTAGATTTGTGTTTACATATTCTTTTTGGTCGGGATCTGCACAGTCGGCATAGTTCAGGACTGCCCCACCATTTAGCAAGGTTTTTTTTTTTTTTGACCCTACAAGCTTGTGACTCAGAAGGGATCGTGACAGATTTTCTGCAAGTCTCACACTGACAAGAGGTGGATGGAATAGTTTCACTTCTCCTGTATTTTTTTTCCAACAAATCTACTTAATATGGAACATTTTTTGAGGCGCTTTAACATATTCCACCTTTTTCTGGAATAACGTCCCTCCCCAAAACTCAGACCAAAGAACAAAACCAGCACTCAATCTTCTGAAAGACTGCAAGAAAACCATTCTATTCACCCACTTAATGCCTTTGTATGATAGCTTATATTTGCTGAAGCACGCCTTGTGATGACAACTTACAGTGTGACACCTGTGTGGCCATGTGTAATAGCCACTATTCCTTCCCACAGGTGGTGGCTGATACACCTGTTTCATATTTGCTAAACCGTAGTTTCAGATAAAACACCAGCAGATTGCTTATTTTGGAGATTTTTTAGGCAGAACAGCACACAGCCAACGCACCCGTCATGCCACCACCAGATCAAAAAAGCTGTGTTTGCCTCCCTTATAAAACACAGAAGGAGGCCCTAAACTCATATAAAATGTCTAGACTTTGGATAAACAGTCCTCAAAGCCAGAGCTGCTGCTAGTTACTGAACTGCCATGAAGACAAAACTGTACATCAGTTGTATCTCATTCAACGTCGAGGATGAGAAGCAGATTTAAGATAATCTTTGTCCTCTACAGCCCTTGAAGCATGGTGATGAGAAGGCCTCCCTGTGACTGGAGTAGGCCCGGGCAGTCAAACTCCATGATGTTCAAGCAGCTGAAGAAGCAGGTGGTCCTAAGCCCTGTCTGCTCATTGACTGAAGCACCTCTCATCTCCTGAGGCTCAGCAGGAGCATGAGAAGACGTGCACATGTTGTATCTCTGCCCAAATCTCTTCTACTCTTCATAATTTTGAGCTCTAGTCTCCTCTGTAACACAATAAAACACAGCTCACTATGTTTGCAAAGGACTCCCCTTCCTGTCACATATACTCATAAAATTCATGTAGAATTATTATGAATTCAGGATAATCTGCACAAGCACAAGGGAAATCTAAGGTGAATCTACAAAACATAAAGACAAAGGACGTACTTCACTAGACACAAATAGTTTCTTTCAGTAGTATGGAGTACTTTGTTCTACCTCAACCTCGTTAACTTATTCATGCAGGTTCAACCAGCTTTAGTATGTACACACCTACATAATGCTTTAAGTTGAATATTTCTCTCCATGCATTTTGGTGTGTTAAAATTGCTTCAGATTTTGCTTCCTGGCAGGAAGTATTTAAACTATGACAAGGCAGCCTTGGAAAAAATTCCTGTATTCTCATGGTTACATAAACAAAAAACACATCGAATTTTTATTTGTACTATTATTCATACTTAGAATTATATTCATAGAAGATAACTACACAGAATTATTCACAGAAGATAACTACTAAGACGATAAGGATTACCACAAATGGCTTGCATGGGATTTCTATAAAACATATAGTTGAGATGATTACAGCACCCACAGTAAAACTGTTGAAAAATTCAGACAGTTTAAGAAAGCGATAATGTTACATAAAACAAACATACGTATCAGTAATGATTTTGTTTTATGAAAACAGGAAATGTAATCTAAATGAGAAGTTAATGTTTGCCTTTGCCTTCAAATAACAAGTAAAGAATGCAAAAATTAAAAACCTTACATGCACTTTCAATTAGATATAAAACGCCATCTATTTTCAACAGCTTAGCTTGCTACCCAAGAGCATTACTGCAATTCCAACAGCTGTCTGCTTCCAAAAAGACCACTGATGGTGGTGGTATCTCAGGAAAGATGACAAGAACAGAGCTCAGCACAAAAGAGACAGGTCACCTCCAGACAACAACGTCGCTTCCGTACCTGTACTAGGACCCCACTAGAAAGGGTGTGTTTTTCTGAATTTCAGCTCTTGTGAGAAAAGGAGGCACAAATCTGGTAATCTTGAGAATTAATCCGAGAACAACTGTTCTGACTTTATTGCAAATGCTCCTTTCTTACTCTCCTTCGCACAGACTGCAGGATCTGTCACGAGTTGGCTGTCTGTATCAGTGTGTTCCTTTCCTGTGTAATTTACTCCCTATTTTTTGTACTGCAAAAGTACAAAAATCAACCTGACAGTAAGAAAAGCACCTATTGCCGTCTCCACAAGCAGCACTTCTAAAAGACCCAGAAATGGAGACAGATTGGAAAGAATTTTACAAGTTTTTGTCCAGGAAGGCCTGTACTTCAGCAGAGAACCAGCTGGGCTCCTTGCTTCAAAACTGTTCTGCACTTCTTAATTAAAGAGTCTTACTGAAGGCAACAGGAAATATTCGGAAGACTTAGGATAAGAAATTCAGATCCATTTACATCAGTGACCTTGCAGCACCTTGAATCTGGATTTAGATACAAAAGGCGAACAAGCCCATTATTTTCTTCTGCTCATACTGCAAGCTACAGAAGCATAAACAGACAAATGTGGTAATAAAATCAGCTTTCTTTTATTGCATAGTAAGCTCTTATGAGTAACAAACCTCTCCCACCACATTTCTTTTTCAAGAATAATTAGTTCCCAGTCAAAAGGCCTCTATGCCTAGTTTCACCACAAAATAATTTTTTTACAGCAAAGTTATAAATTTTTGAAAAGTGGGTTCTATGTACTGGCATAAACTTCACTATTACAAGGGCAGCAGGTGTCACTATAACAAACGATGTAAAGTCCAGTTTAAACATCAGACCTACTGAAATACTTCAGAAAGTAACATTTTATAGGAANCCAAACTCCCCTCCCTAACATTTCATTCTTTTTCCCCAACAAAGCAAAGAAAATGCAGACCTAGATTCTTTGTAATTAACAGGACTGTGGTTTTAGCGCTAAACAAGGAACAAGAAATGAAAAGTTAACAAATCATTAGACATCATACATTGCACTGGAAGAGAACTGTAGCAATCTGCAAAATAACTCAGGATACAAGAGCATGAGGTCAACTGTTTTCTGTAGATAACTGTAGGTATAAGCATCTTTACCTCACGGATAAGGCATGCAACATAACACAGGAATATTCTGGTAATTTCAGAACAACTATATTTGCTTTCCATGTTATTCTGACAAATATAGAAAATAAGGTCACTAATCAAAATTAAGATGTAAATATTAAAGTTTTTTTCTTTCTCCTCCATTCCACCTATTTTTTCTGCATGCCATCACAGTTTCCATAGCTACACTGTTTACAACACAATGGCCTTTTCCCTCTCTTTGCTAAGACTTCTTGACGTTAAAAAGCACTTTAACACCTACTTAGCTTTGAAACTAGGGGATTCCTATGAAAGCCACGGTACCCTGAGGAGATGACTAGATGCTTCACTCAGTGCAGGAACAAAAAGAATATACCATGAGACCTGAAGGAAAAGGAAATGCAACTGTCTGTTCTCTCTGAGAAAATCCTCCTTTTCCAAATATCCCTCTGTTTAAGTGCTCAGCTTCCAACAGGTTTCACATGGTGATTCCAACTCCCCCTGAGACAGTATCTGTTCAAGGTTACACCTGGTAGCCTCCACGTGCTAGCAACGTTGTGCACTGATCAACACTGTACTCTACACATTGCTGTCATCAACATTTTGGCTGAGTAACTTATAGCAAGTGCAATCTTTGCATCTAACCAAAGGCACCCTCTGAAGTTCTTAGAGACAGCATCAAGCCCTGGATGTGAAAGCCTCTGACAGCTCCATGGCATGGCTCACACCACACAGCTCTCCTCCTTAATGGATACTTGATCAGTGCTGCAAAGTAATATACACTACATTAGAAATCTACCAGATGGAGGAGCTGTGCATCCTCATCTTCCCAAAGACTTATGCTCCATGAGTGGACATGCTCATGGCTGCCAATGTAATCTGTCAGACATCATACTGTAACCTTGCATATAATATACACACAGAGGGACAATACCTGACAACTTGCCCCCAAAGCAAACACAGCTGCAGGTAACAGAATACACTGAGCTGAGGGCAGCAAGGAGGAAGTCTTGGTGTCACCATGTGGACAGTTAGATGTTGAGATGCCATGGCAATGTGAACCATTCTTGATTCCCTCCAAGTCACTGTGAATGTGCCACACAGAGCAGCCAAAAATTCACTGGCTACAAAGGTCTTCTCCCCTTGAAAATTTGGCCATCTTCACTAACTGATTTTCTCAAGCCACCTACAGAGCTCTGGCATAAGGGCAGTGATTTAAACCCAATGTGCAAAAAATAATAACGTCACAGCACCAAGTCCAAATGTCAGAGAACACTAGCCAGGCAACACTTAGCATGTGAGTAAAATAATTCAGGGAGATTTGCCAAATGGAAGTTTTAGCTTTTAGTTTTCTCTTGAAAAAGAGAAAAAGACATACTCTGGGAAGATGGGGGAAGTGTACACTAGCTGTGATTGAGTCTTACTGCTTGTTTTGCTCCTTTAGTTTTTCCAGTTCTGCTAAGCACCCTTTGCACCACACATCAGGAAACAAGGACCTCACTGTCCCCAGCAGCTTCCTCATCTACAGTTGTCATTGCTGCTTCTTGTGGCTTGTCCTCTCATTCACAGGGCTACAGAGAATCACCTGGCCAAGCTGCAGATGCTGTTGGAATCATCAGCTCCATCACCTCCTCAGCAGCTTGCTCCTGCAGCAAGCAGGCTGCAGGTTCCAAAAGCCGTGTACTCAGCAGCTGCCTGCTTCACCTGTGCCTGAAGCTAGCTGATATGTAAGCTCTTCCTCTTCTTGAAAAGAACATTTTAATCCAAGAAATATGAATAATATCTGTTAGACAGTTTCTGCAGCTTTTTTGCTTTGTCATAACAACTCTGGCTCTGATTCAACAATGCACTTAAGCTTATGCTTAATTTTAAGTAGATGAATAGGCCTGTTGAAAATATGCTCCATTTAAGTATAAAATTGATAATGTACTTTGGTTTTGGATTAGGCATTAATTGCAGGAAAAGTTTAAAGCCATATTGTATAACACTTAAACACTGACCCGCAGGCAAGTTTATGTTTTCCCTTAAAATGAAAAGTTACTAGTGCTCCCTCCAAGAAGCAAAGCATAGTTTTAAAGACCTTCAGAATTAAACTAATATTACCTAGCAATGTGATAGATGTGCTAGAAAAAAAAAAAAAGTGATTTTTCTGCTAATTTTTCTTGTCACAGACAAAACAGTCTTTTTTCCATCAATCTCTGTAAATTTTATTGTTTTGAGATATCAGCACAGTTAGGGTCTTTTTTTTTGCTGACTTGCTCTGCATTCACGTCCAAAATGCAGTAGTTCACATCATTCACAATTGTATTCACACTTGTATCAGCACTTCTTACACAATTAACTGGGAAAATATAATGCTCTGTATCCCTATCTTCCTTATCCTTCCTTTAATAGAGAACAGTATTATAGTTTTATTGTGAAATATCCCAAACAAACTTTTTAAATGACAAATAAATAGCATAAACAAGAACACTGAATAAGTATTTTTTTTCTTTCCCCCTTACAAAACATGTTTCTTCTGTATACACTTAGCAAAAAAAGATTTGTTCCAGTCTGAGAACTATCATCCTGCTTAACTTTAATGTTAAGGATGGTGAACTTCATTAATCATGGTGAAATGACAGTCAAAAGTCTTAGAGAACTCTTAAGCCAAATCTAGAAATTGGAAGTACTTCAGCACATCATTGATTTGTCAAGTAATGAGATGTGTAGAATGAAGATGCTTTTATGAGAAAAACTTTCTAGATATGATTATAACCTAAAATGTGGATTGGGGATAAAGAGAGATTCAAATTATTGAGGACGAAGGATGAACTTTGGTACTAAATGAACAAATGAATAGGTCATGAAGCACAAAGCATGTTTCTGAAATCCAAGAACCAGAAGGACTGTGAAGTTCCTAAATTAAGGAAAATGTTGGGTCTCCAGACCCCTCCTTCAGCTCTCTTCAAGTCTTCTTCAGTCACTTCTTTCTTAGTGTAGATTACAATTGTACCTTTCATTTCTGATGAGGTCCTGAGCAACGCGTGGGATGACACATCAGCTGTACCAGTTACAGAAAAATATTTATGGAGTAGTTGATAGGAAAAGCACAAAGTAAGAGGAAAGGATTATAGAAGACCAGACGATATCTCTCTCTGCAGTTGTCAGTAGGAGGCTGCACAGTGAAAAAAACTCCAAGAAATTTTAGCAGCAGTTTATTCTCAAGAGGCACAGACACAATGATACCTATTCAGTAGACTAAGCCTCAGAAAAACAGAGAATTATACTTCACTATTTCTCTGCTCACATGCATTGTCAAACAGCAAACAAGACAGAGCTTTTGTAATAAAAAAAAACTGTATATTTTTGTACTTTCAGCATATTAGAAATGCCAAACTTTTATTCATAGCATCTACGTGGTAAGGCCTCTCAAAAGATAAAGAAAAATATTTTACCAGCCTGAATCAATACTGGACTTTCTCATCAAACACTGCAGCATTTTATTCCCACGGGGTTGTCTGAGATCTATTGTTTGAAACCAATGCCATCACAAATCAGTTTTTGGGTTTTTTTAATTTAATAATAAAAATTTTCCTTGCAGTTTTAGTGGTAACAGTGTTCACACATTGATCTCTTTAAAGCATTTCCAGTCATGTATCTCTCCTCTGCTTCTATCTTTGCAAATAAAGTCCCTGCAAGTTATAAGAAAACACTGTTGCTGGTGGGCTGTGCCTCTAAACTATCTGATTTCTCTCTCCTTTATTACAAAAGACTTTTTAGTGATCTTTCAATGTGTGAGATAAGCACTTTTTTTTTTTTTTTTTTTTAATCAGTCCATTAGATGCTTCCAAATAAAGCTGGGCAGTACAAGCACTTCTCAGGGCAACACCTGGTAATCAGTGCTAAGGAATACTTAAAACATATGTCAAATAAAAAGTACTGATCTTAAGACTGCAAAATAACCCCTTTCATTGATTATTTTAAAATTCAAAATTTTTCCTTTAAAAATTCATAGAGATGAAAACAACCAGATTACTGGGACTAAAGATATTACAATGGAGGTATCATTAGGAAAAAAAAAATCCCGATAGAATATTTCAAAACATTTTTACCTAATGACTTCTTTCTTTTTTGAACTGAACATGTTCTATATTAGATGTGACTGAATCGGTATCTTCTTTAGATTATGTCAAAATGACAGGCTATTGCAGTCAGAAAGCAATGAAGAAGGCACACCATTATTCTCAGTGCCAATCAGCAACAGAAAGTAGCATAGGTTTTGATATGTGCACATGGCTGGTTGACTTAGGTTTGAACCATGATCATATAAAAGAGTATCTCTGGCATGGCATAAGGTGCTACAGCACAACCCAGTCATTATAGAATGAGATCACTGTGATTGGATCTTTTTGCTTGACAGAGTATAAAATCAGAAAGTGGAACAAAGGGAAGCACAACAAATTAGAGTGGCACCGTTACTCACAGTTTCATATTTCATTAATGTTAAGGCTTTATGCTTGAGTAATTTTCATGCATATAGGAAGGACTTACATCCTAATTTCCTTCTGAATTGAGTCATTATTGATTTATCTTGCATTTGTGTTCCTCCTCCATTCTCTTAAAAAGAATGTACAGAAGGGATTTTGTAGAGGAGAAGCCTAAATTCAGTAGTAGTTGGATGACAGGGTGCAGAACACTGTTTTCTCTGATTTAGGTTGATCAAACTAACAGTATCAGGGAATATAATTCTCTTCAGAGAAGACTTACTCTGCTGTGTGACTTAACCGTCATTACTTAGAAGACATTTAAAATTTCTCCTCATCACTCTTTGTCCAATGGTACTGACATGGGAGAGTAACCTCTGGCAGAGGATGAGAATTTCGAAAATGTTACTTTAATGATTACATCTGAAAATCAAATAGTTTTCATCTTTTCAAAAAAAAAAAAAAAAAAAAATCCATACATTGTGTTAATGATATAAATTCTGCACAAAAAACAGTTTTCTCATCTTTAGATCTGATAGTGATTTTAAAATTTCAAAGCAATATGGCTTTTAGGTGATGAAGCAACTTGTATATCTCTCTTCAACAGCTTTTTTCTAGATAAGCTACATAATGCAAAAAATAAAATAAAATAAAATAAAATAAAATAAAATCAGTGATTTTTGCAACACAGCTCAAGTAAACATTCAGAATGGTCTAATTCACTTTTTCCTTTGGCAATATCTGAAACAAGCCAAAGTGCTACAGATTTGAAAGACGAATGCCTTAAATTCACAGATTTTTTTATGAAGCTACAATTTACTGAGTTTACCATACTGCAGTGCTAATAAATTGCACTGAATACACAAAGGCTGCTGAGAACTTACTGCTAGGTGGATTCTTCTTTTGTTTTACCTAATTTGCCATGGACTTAAAATTGCATGAGCTCCACTGTGTGTCTTATCAAAATCTCTTTACAGTATTGCCATTTTTTTCTGGTTGGTTTACAAACTAGAAGTAGATTACATCAAATCAGATTAAAAATTGTCTTTTACTTGGCAACAATATTGTGCTTCCATTCTCATCTTGATGTCCACAGACATAAAGTTAGAATTACAGAATTGTTTGAGTTGGAAGGGACCTTTTAAAGGTCATCTAGTCCAACTCCCCTGCAATGAACAGGGACACCTACAGCTTGATCAGGTTGGTCAGAACCCCATCCAGCCTGACCTTGAATGTCTTCAGGGACAGGGCAACAATCACCTCTCTTGGCAACCTGTGCCTGTTCTACTCTTTTACTTTGCTGAATGAGATTCTCCTGGGCCCACTGCTCAAGCAACAAAAGGCAATGAAGCTGTTGAAGTGTCGGAAGCACTTTTTATGAAAAGTGTCTGAGGAAATTGGGATTGTTTGTTTTGAAGAAGAGGAGATTCAGGAAATACCTTATTTCTCACTACAACTCCCTGAAAGGAGGTTGTAGTGAGGTGGGGATCAGCCTCTTCTCTTAATGTAACAGTGATAGGGTGAGAGGTAATGGCCTTGAGTTGCACCAGGGGAGGTTCAGTTTGGATATTAGGAAAAAGTTATTCTCCACAAGAGCGGTAAAGCATTGGAAGGGCTTTCCCGGGAAAGTGGTGGAATCAGTCTCTCTGGAGGTGTTCAAGAAATGTGTAGATGTGGCACTGAGGGATGTGGTTTACTGGGCACTATGGGGATGGGTTGATGATTGGACTGGATGATCTTAGAAGTCTTTTCCAACCTTTATGATTCTAAGATTCTATGAGTATATGGTGGTTAAAAAAGTTCATGCTCTTTCCACTATAATGTCTTCCAACACAAATTTATTACAGTGGTATTTTAATGCAAAACAAAACAGACAAAAAAAAAAAAAAGTGATTTTCTTACTAGCATAAAAGAAATACAAATTTTCCTATTTTTTTTAATGCAATGAGTAGAAAATCCAATAGGAAGATATTTCTAAATTTGTTTTGAAATATTGTAAAAGTAATAATAAGGTAACAGATTTTTTTTTTTCCCAAGAATGTGAATATTTATGAAATTTACATTGAGTTAATGTAATGTCTTTCTGTAATGTGACTTGGCAGTATCGGTCTTAAAACACAGTGTAATTCCAAAAGACATTTTTTTGTCTGTGACATCACATAATAAAACAGCAAACTCTTTTATAGTGCTGTTTAATGTTAATGAATATGCCAGTGGTTTACAGGCCGGTTTGGCCCAGTTCTGTGACTAATCGGGTGGGGGGACTCACAGACCCACACTTTGGAAAAGAGGAAAGGGGAAAAGGTAAAAGATAGAGAGATGGGCCTAAAAACAAAACAGCGGCAATAAGCTAAGGGAGAAAACTAATATGATAGCAGAATGTGGGATAATACAACATAATAGAGTATAACTGGAATTTAAGCTAATAAATTAAATAAAATGAGAGAGAGTATCCAAAACTGAAGGCCTTACTAATGCTGAAGGCGAGATGACTAGGGAGCACACAACGCAGAGATGAGCAGAAAAAGAAGGGACAGAAGAGAGGAACAGTATCCTCACTCTCATCTGTCTCTCCTGTGTTATAGTCTATCTCTTTGTAGGCATCTTAATCCAAGACCAATGTTTTGCAAATGTTTATTTGCAGGTGTAATTACTACTACACCAAGGAGTCCCATTGAAGTCTGAGAAAACTATTAAAGAGGAATGCATCCCAGGAGACCAGTTTAGTATGAAGAATGTTGGCAGGGTGTTTAGAGGGTATTGCACAGTGAATACTAAAACAGTCTGATATTTACGTAAATTTTGTAGTCTTTCCTAGTGGAAGAGATTCATTATACAGTCTAAAAGTAGTAAAATGAAAGTTAGTTCAGAGTATGTCATCCTGCTTCAGAAATCTCAGGTCTAAATTTTTAAGAGCAAAATATAAATGACTTGCTATTTTTTTTCCCCACTTAGGCACACACTCATATATATAGATACGTAACAAAGAAAACATTATTAGACCTTTCTTTCAAATCAATGCTAGGCTTCTGAAGCCTCTGTTTTTACTAATACAGAATAAATGTGTATATTTGCACAGAATTACACTACAAAGACTCCGTGAGCAACCATTTTTGAGCCATCTTGCAGAATACATTTCAGACGACTAGGTGAGAGAATATGTTTATTGTCAGATGCCTAGCCTCTCTATGAACCCACTTTAAAAACAACAACAACAACAACAACAACAACAACAACAAAAACAGAAATCCTCTCAGCACTCATCAATACCCTCAGGTGAAACAAGTAGGCTTTCAGAAGATCTCTGTCATGGTTCTCTGTCATGCGAGTGATTTCTTTTGACATTAAAGTGGGAGACAAACTTCACGAAATATGTGTTTGGTTGCATATGCTGAAATTTTAACATAGATAGCTATGATTCTTCATTGCAGAGATTAGCAGCATGTTTTCCATTACATTTGGCATTCCCTGTGATACTTGAGAAACTAACGGCAGAACGGAAATACATTTTAAATGAAGATGAGACTAAACAAAGAACCACCTCACAGGCTGGCTAGAAGTGATATGATGGTGGAGGAATACCACCAAATTGGTAGTCAACACAGCAGTGGTATGGTGGGTGCGAATAGGCAGCCAAGAGCTTCCCGTACAAACACTGCCTTTCTTCCACTTCATAAACCAACATTGTGCCTCCTGGAGCGAAAGAAAAGCCTACACAAGGTCCAAACACGTGTTACACCCACACCAAATGAGTGAGTGGAGTTAAGTACTCACATTGTATAAAATACATTTAACCAAGTGACCAAGGATAAGTAGGTGAACAAAGTTTCTCCTTACTTAATATCTTGTAGGAAAAACAAGCAAATAAATCACAAAAGGAAAAAAAGAAGTTGTAGAATTCAGATAGGGAAACAATTATTTGCTTCAAAATAATGAGAAAAGAATCTTCCACTAGGGAGGGTGGTTTTTGTGGTTTTGTTTCTTGATTTTTTTCCTTTTTTTTTTTCTTTGTTGTTGTTGTTATTGTTGCTTGTTTGTTTTTTCTGGAAATAGACTACAGCTGATATCCCTTCTACCTTTTGCATTAGTTATTTTAAGAGCTAAAGATGATTCTGCTGCTAAACAAAAAGAAAACCATGAGTATCCTACACAGTGCATCAGAAAAGACAGTTAGAAAATGTAGTCTTTGTATTCTAAAAATATTACTCAAATCATGCAATTCATGTTTTTTCAGCCTTCTAAACAGAGGTTTCCAACACCTCCAAATTTTATGAGCTGTCACTCATTTCAGTCCCAAAGGTACCACACTAAATACGAACTTAATGATCCTGGAAAGTATGACTGAATATTCCCACTATACAAAAAGGTAAATTTAAAACACATCTATAATAGAAAATAAAGAAAACAAAAATGAACAAACAGAAAAATCCTAGCAGTTTCTATGAAATAATATTTTTATGCCTTTGGATGCCAGTATATAGTGAAAAATCACAATTTGGTCTTTGCAGGATGAAAATGATTCTCAAAGACAGCAAGTGACATCATCTTAAGCCAGTAAAGATTATAGAATATCTGGGTTGTTTTATTCCCACTTTAATCCTTTACTATGTATTATGTTTCCCATTTCATTGTATTCAAATTTTTATGACAATCCAGAAAAAATTCTGTTAGCAATCAAGTTTTACATAATGGCTTATACAGGACTTCTAAAAACCCATCCTACTACAGACTTAGAATTTCAGCACTTTACATTAAAGATTGGGATAATCCACACAATCTGTGCACTTGAAATTCAATGTGCTTCACTGAGAGAAAGCCAGCACTAAGAAGTCAAGTAAAATCACAGATATTGACTCTTTCTTAGGTGGTTTTTTTTCAATTTCTTTTTCAAGGGGAGAAAGTGGAGAAATTAAATATTAATAATGCTTTCTAGGGCAGTGATCAAAGAAATCTAACACTTCAGCAGAAAAAGAGAGAGAACAAATAGCTACATCTACCATGTTAATGTGCTTGCCTGCCTGCATAAAACTGATTGAGTACTATGTATATAATACTATGAAGAACTTATGTCTCCATTTACTTATACGTTATCATGAGAAGCAGTCGAACTGTTACAAATAAGTTAAAATGTGCTGGAAAATGTGTTATCAATTTTCCTTGCCTCTTTGTTCTTGCTGTTTTTTAAAGAACATTTGGGAGATTTCAGGTCAAAGGATTCAGCTGATATGAATTAACACACTTCTCAACTTCACTGTAAGCCACTGATTTACAGAAGCTAAAGTACCAGATCAAACCAGAAAGCATAAATAAAACAAGGAGATTTATCCTATATTTATCAAAATGTTCTGTGTTACCAACATGACAACTTTAAAAATCAAATTAACTACTCAGTCTGACCCAAGTGTTCTAACAGTTGTATTTCTATTTATCAGGTACTCAAGACTACTTTTAATTTCATGAATAAAAATTAAAAGGTAGCATGAATAGTCTATGTCATACTCCTGCTCTTCGCTCTATAGGATAAAACCAAGCTATTTAAAATTCATTTAAACTTGTTAAAAATCAATTTATTATTATGAAATTGAGAAGTAATTGATAAGTTTCAACTAATAAAACCTATTAGACAAAATGAGAAGAAGGCTGCCATCACTGATGACAAAACTAGTAACACAGCAGCTGATGTGATCCCTAATGTTGATCACATAATATTAAACCTGAAAAGTGGAAGTGCTAGAACCATAAAGAGTTCCTGCTCAGCATAAAAAGAATAAAACATTTCATATGAAAACTCCTTTTTAGTAATAGAAAGTACTGGCAAAGGATCTTATTTTCACCAAAAAAATTAACATTCAGATTTGTGAGAGCAACCCCAAATTCTTCCCAGCTGAATGGGAGTAAAAGACACTTTGTGGTCGTCTTCTAAAAATCTGATAGCCCTAGCTCCAGACAAAAGCGGTGGGTATCCATACAGCACGGTCACCATTGCAACTGGTGCTTCACACATTCCTTGTCAGGTTCAGCAGAGGACAGTGTAGAACTGAGTGAGTCAGACAAGATATAAACAAGATATCTTTGTGTCCGCTTGTGTCCACTTCTGCTCAACAGAAACTATGATCTCAACCTTCAGATCTACCAGTTTGGATCTCCTTGAGTGCTTGTTCATTTTCTGTGAGGAAAACTGCCTTTAAATAGTAGGATAAGTTATGTCTGCCTTTCAACAAAAACTAGTAAGTGCCTATCTGATCAGACATACTGCCACTGTACTTATTGGCTAGTTGTTTGTACAGTAGCTAGAAGTAAAGGGAGACAGTTGATAATATCATACCCTTGCTTATGCCAGTGTATAGAAAGTGTACTTAATTTCTAAAAAATGAAGTAAGCAACAAAATGAATGAGCAAAAAGCCTACCCTCCAATAACTCTACCATATTACTAGAAGCGTAATTGCTTTTTTTATATTCTTAGGTTGGTTTCACCAAGTCCTATTGATTTTCTGAAGTGTTAATTTTATCCTTTATTATTTGGCTCTTCTTATATCATTCTTTCTCTCCAACCTAAAATAGGGTTCTGTAAAGCTTGGGAAGAATGTGAAATATGGCATAAAATAATAATGGTCATAAAAAAGAGTGGCTCAAATTTTGTGTGTTGCTTTCGCAACTTCATTGTGGACTTTCAGAGAACATGAATTGAATGGGTACAGGCTTTACTCACAACAATGCTACTTGCTGTGACTTCTCAGTCTTCTTATCTTGATACAAAAAGAAAGCAAAAAACTCTTGGGTCTATTTTATTCTTTTAATGGAGGACTGACCAGCTAATATTTAAAATAAAAGTACTTACAATCTAAGGAGAAATTCTGTGGAGATCATACTAATATCGCCACAAAGAAGAACAATACCTGTGAGTAAGCACATGGCTTGTCACTGCATGTCTGCAATGATATGTTGTTTCTCAAATTCTCTAAAACTCTCAGACAGATGAACACAGAAATGGTCCTTATCTTGAAAGCACTCAACCAGTAACAGAACAATATCAAAACTGTACAAAATTTTTCTAAAATCAGAAAATTTGTTTAAATAGAACCTCCAAGACCATCGATTCCTTATCAAAACGCCCCAGTTTCCTTGCCAATGTTTTGAGTTTTTAAAATCTGCAGTTGATTAATTTTAAAACAATGATCTCTGCAAGCTGAAGCTGCAGTGTGAAAAACAAGCAGATGTGAGGGAAGTGGATGGACAGGGTGCAGTGTTTCGACTGTTCATACTCTAAAAATCAGGTTAATATTTGTACCAACAGTGGAAAATAAAGCATGCCAGCTTTCAGCTCCATCAGAAGCTTAAGGACTGTGATGTGATATGTGATACCCCATTTGGCCTTCTTTTCCATGCAACTTCCTTCCAGACCATCTATTTCATAACTACTGACTTTAAACAAAAAACACCACCACCACCACACCAACTATTTTCCTCCTCAAAACTGAAATCTAAGCACTGTTTGGTATTATACCCTGTGACAGTGAAACAGTAGTAACCCAATATCATCAGGTATTCAAATACATGCCTTCAGCTGCCGCATTTCCCTAAAGCACTCAATCCTTTTAAAGACTCAGGGTTTTTTTGGAGCAGAAGTTAAAAAAATGTTCCTTCTACCTGATTAAGAGAGCTATTTAACTCCCTAAAGGTATTAGATGTTACGTGTCAGGAATAAAGACAAGAATTGAGCCTTGTTTCACAGAAGAAATAATAAAAACTATAGATGAAATCAGTGTCACTGCAATACGTTGATGAAATACAGTGTTTGGGAACGAGCTTTGGATAAAAGCTGGCTAGGACCTAATCCAGGAAACAGCAAAACCAACACACACATACAAAAAAGGAAAAAAAAAGAAGTAGAAGAAAAAATCAGCAAGCTGCTTGGAAAAGCTTTTAGAAATTGATAAAGGCTATCAGCAAAGGTTTGTGCTCTCATAGTAAAAGAAGCAGGCAGACTGAAAGTCGCTGTGTTTAACCTCTCCACAAAGAAAGATTCAGTGTTAAATGTCGACACGAGGTGAGGGTGGTAGCAGGAGGGACCTTCTGTACAGACAGAGGGAAGAATCAAATCTGCTTACACATATTAGTTTTATGAGACAAGTAATTTTATGCCTGATAAATAATTAAGAATAATAAAAGAAACAAAGGACGAATTCTATCTTTCGTGTGCTGTAGGTCTGGGGCTGCTGAGGGGGTGCAGGATGAGTCAGACCATGACTCAAAGAGCACAGCATGGCAGGGACGGAGAGCCACCTTCTGTATTACTCTCAAAGTGGGTGATCTGGGCTCATCAGTGTTGTACTATTAGTCATTTGACTGTATTAAATTTGTGGGACTTTAGAGACTATTCACCATAAACAAGCAAGGCCATAGAAGTAGAGAAAGGATAAAAGAGCAAAGAGGGAGCAACCATGTGGATGCTCACTCATAACACAGACCTTTTCAAATTCTGGGTGGCTGCAGGCTCAAAAAACGTGGATAGGAATCACCTCGAAACTAACTCACAGCCGTTTACAGGGATTAAAATTCAGTCTGGGTTAGGGTACAATACAGCTCTATGTGAGTTTTATACCTCGCATGTGTTATATGTGAATTACATAACCTCACACTCTATGAGCAGTCTACAATTCTCTTAATGAGCATGGATCTTTATACTGGTTTCAGTAGAACGCGTCAGGTGTTGGGTGTAATTCTTATAATTCCAGCATAGGCCTTCATTAACTTCAAAACCAAAATTTCTTCTGTGACTTAATGTTTCCAAGTAAGGTAAGAGTTGCTGAAGGGTGAGGAAACTATATTCCTCTTGCTCAAATGAAGGAAACTCAGAGGATTTAAAAGTATGGTCAGAAACTCAGACGTTCACAAGAACAAGACTAGAAAAATGGAACACAATTACAAAATGCCCTGCTCCGGCCTGAGGGCTTGTCTGCTGTGAACAATTCCTGAATTTTGGCAGGAATACATGCTAGCTTAATTTGCTTCTGCAAAACTTTGTTTACTTGCAGTTCCTTCTTACTAATCCACAAGCTGTTTTGAGCTACCACTCCCATCATTATTCAAACACATACACAAACCTGAAAAGCATTTAGCTCATGGCTGCTTCACGGTTTTCTTCTTGAGGCATATGCAAACCAAAGGATTCACAGATTTTAATACATTCAATATGATTGAGAGCTATCCGTCTTAAAATTGACAAGGATAACAATGAAATTAATTAGAAGCTTTGAATTTTACACCACTGCTACGTGAGGCAAATAACCCTAGGAACTCTAGGATTAAATCAGTCTAAGTTGCATGGAATTAAATTTTTGCTAGGGACAAAGACTTCAGCATGTCAGTGTCAGAATTGTCAGAAACTATGGAAAAATCTCTTATTAAAAAATTTCAGAAAACAAAGCCTGGAATTGATATTTAAATGTGGCAGTAAGATAGGACTGTAAACAAATATAGAGAGAGCTGCAGAACAAATTTAATTATTCATCATTGCAAAAGATGGGCTTTGTTGGTTTTAAGAATAAAAAATCGTTCATCAGTAAAGGAAAAGAAAAGAAAAAAATTAAAATTTCCAGAACATTTTCTGCTTAGAGAAACACAACCAGTCGTAGCTTCCTTTTCCCTCTCCTTCACTTGTTTATTAATTAACGTGGTAAGATACACAGGAACATTCTAATATTTTCTAGCTAGGTAAAAAATAATGCATAATAGAACAAAATGAAATAACTTAATTTTCCATCCAGGACGTGCCAGACGTTTTAGCCCAACTGTAAGTTATAGAGGAAAGTAAAAGGGATTGTGAGACAAACGTTCTTATTCCTTTTTAAAAAGGTAGCCTTTGTCTCCCTAAGATACAAAACCTTGAAAAATTAATCACCTGGAAAAAAAAAAAACATAAGCATTTCTGCTGCCCACAGTAGGAGATGAAACTCTACTGAGGGTGCTTAACTAGCAGGAGGAAAGGAAGGGCAATGCAAGAACCGGACAAAAAGGAAATAGTGTGTTATCAAAGGGCTATTAATTGCTCCCAAAGTAAGCGCAAGTGATGATCTTCTTCCTTTATTTACTTGGACATTCAGCTGTTGAATCAAAGAAATGTTGTCTTGGTTGTGCTGAAAGAAAACTGTACCTTTTGTTTCAGTTATTGCCCACTAGACCTTAAGGGCTTTCATTTGATTGCTTTTATAGCTCACTACTGCACTTTAGAGAAAAAGAAGAACAGCAGACGGCTCCCAACATCAGCTTATATGGTTAGTAAACAGGAAAAGAATTATAGAGCAGCAGTTCAGTGATGTTTTGTGGCTTTCATTGCTCAGTTGGTCGTTCCTCCAAAGCTGACATTCGAAGTTTTAGTGACTTTTCTACATTTGGAAATCTGACTTTCTGATCATAATTAGCTTTAATTGATCAAAAAACCTAAAAACAAGTCCCTTTCTCTTTCCACAGGTTTAGATCAGTGACACAGAGTTGTTTTGGCTACCTGCATCTTTGCCAAGTATTACAGTGCTTGCAGATAGCCTCTGACAAGCAAACAGAAAATGGTTTCTTACTGCTCCACAGACCTCGGTATATCAGATTTTTTACTTCAACCCTAAGAGCAGAAACAAGAAAATATGGAAATGCCCCTCTTCCTTTTGTCTTTTGCTCCCTGCATTCCCCTTATAAGATCCACTCACCAAAGAGTACCAAAGGCCTGAAAGTATAAAAGTAATGCAGGTATTATAGAACTAATTTTTTTTTTTAATTTTTTTTTTTTTGACTGAGCACAGTAAACGTTTCCTGGGAATTTGAGAACCAAAACACACACAAAAATCCCAGAAAACTTCTATCTGCATCCATAGGAACACAGACACCATTGGAACAGCCAATCTTCAGGACATGATTAAGCTCATGTTTTACCAGGCCTGGCCACAAGTTTGACATCTTGGTGAAGCAAATGCACAAAAAGACAGGCAGTCTAAGAAAAATCTTGCATCAGAACAGCAGAACAGCATCAGCTACAGGTCAAACCCTTACTTTTTGCCCCCTTGCCCCTCTTCCCCTTTTGCTGCAACTGAAGGAATGAGCAGTGAGATGAAAGAGGGGTAATCAAGTGCACTAAAAGTGCTTAACTAGCACAGATCGGGAAGGAACATTTGCTGAAGCTATAGCAGGAAGCAACAACACAAGGTCATTGTGTCCCAAACCCGTCCGGACAAAGGCAGCTCTGTCAGTCTATTTACTTTCCCAGTTTGTCTTGCTTTGTGCCTTTGATAAACTGTCAGAATTAGTTCCTCCAAGGACTGTATTCCCCAAAAAACATTCTCTGCCAGCCTCACATATGGTACAGCTTCTTGCACTTCAGAAGCCACTTATGAGAGTTCTCACAAGAACACTTCATGTTTTCCACAATAATTTTTCATACTTTTTGCATTATTTCCCCAGCTGTGCTGTGCATGGACTGAGCAGCACTACAAATCCTTCCCTATAACATTGCCTACTTGTAGCTAGTGCTGCAGTCTTGTGTGCCAAGTCACAGGCATATAAAAGAAACAAAGATTAGCTAGCAGAATGAAAATATAGTATCAGTGTATGCAGAAACATTATCCAGGCACTGAAAATAGTAATTCAGATCAGTTCATTTGGCTGTAAAGAAGCTGAATTCTCAGCTTTCTCAGCTCCAGAGACATTTTTCAAAAGCTGATCAAGCAGAACTACCTCTGAGAAACTCAAGCTCATAGAACACCTATTTGATAACAATTTTTAAAGCTCTTGAAAGAGCCAGGGTTTCTATTTCTGAAATATCCTGGAGGAGCAATTGCAGATCAGTTTCTCATATGGAGCTTCTTGGGCTATGTGCCTGCCTCCTTGGGGCCAAGCTTTGTATCCCTTGGAGCCAGAGAAAGCTGAAGTACAAAAAGTGACAGTTGTGGAGTAGGAGTGTCATTCAGAGACTTGTGCAATACCACTGCTCTTTAAATTCACTTATTAAATTAATAGCTTGTTTAGTAATAATTTGTCTACGTAATAAGCTTATAGCAAGGCCCACAATACAAGAACTGTTAATACCAGGATGACTAAGCTGTCCAGTTGCAAAAGCCAAGGAGAGAAACAGGATAAAACGCATGTCTGAAATGTTCCATAACAAGAGTACAGAGTGGCCTTTTTCTGAAGAGTAGTGCGTGCTCAGCAGCTGTCACCAACCTCATTACACTCTGCTGAAACTAAACTTCCTATTCTGGTGCTTTCCTAGCAGCGTAAAGGAAGAGGATTTTAAACTTGCAAGTCATGGTTGCTTAGACATCTTTCTTCCACTGGTAGTCACAAGGACTCAGATGCTGAAACATTACTTGTGCTCTGCAAAACATTGTTCCTAGGAAACCAGCTTTCTGGCAAGCAGTTTTCACTTTGAATAATTTCACCTGCCCATTTTCACTCACCACCCAATCTGGGTTTCAACAACTACAGTTCAAAATGAGAGATCACCTCTGGCAAACCTGAAACAGATTAGTGATAAATTGCTTCTCCACCTGCTAGGCTGTTTTTCAGCACATTATTCTGGTCAATTCACTAGGTGATCTTTCTGACTGTGAAGGCACAGATACCTGACTGAATGAGGATGAAAGCTTTTTTCCCACAGATAATCATGGTACATTTTTAATTCATTATCTAAAATGGTAAAGGTTACAGTTTGGTCCTATCTTTTCTGAGACAGCAAGAATCACCTATTTAAAAAATTTCTGGAAAACACAAAATAGGAAATTGAAACTTCAATCCACATAGATAAAAAACTAGTTATTTATTCTAGCTCCATGTAATTATGGCATTGTCCAAACAAGAACCGGATTCTGAAATAATAAGAGAATTCAAACCACCAGAATTAATATTCTTCTGCTTGTCTTCAGTCTGAATAAAAATCTCAGTGTGACTACACAAACAAGAAACCAGAAAAAAGAAACCAGCTCAGTATGTAATGACAGACATGCATGCAAACATACCCTTCAAAGGCTAAAAGCAGGCCAACTTCCAGTGATTTTCATAACTGGTGAGATTAGGAGAACAGGCTGAATCCATAACAGGAATGATATTTATTTCAGATTCGATAAGTATCTATACTCATCCATTTAATCATGCTGTATTAATCAAGTGTTTGCTACAGAATTGATTTTTCCCTAATCTCAGTGAACTCCTTCCTATAGGCTCACTCTCTTATGCTTAATACTCTTAACTACATATCTTTTTCAAAATTCGAACAGAAAAATGCTAGAAGAGAAAATGCCTAACAAAAACATCACAATAACCTAAATAGTTGTGTACTGTACTAGAACATAAGGTTACAATAAAATTAGTCTTAGTTGTCTTCGGTGCATTCAAAGAGAAAATATTATTCACTCTCAATATTTTCCAAATGTGAAGAAATAATTGTAAATTGCAAACAGTAAACACTCTGTGTTGAATAAATAACTCTAGGGACCACTTGTCATGCATGCAAAATTTATTACTTTGTTCTTTTTCTCAGAGGCAGGTGAACAAAATACAAGAAACACTACAGCAATCTTCAGACTGGGTTTGGGGGATTATCTTAAAGACAACTGTTTGGATAGAAAAAAGAATATAAATAAAAAGCACACAATAGATTCCATTGATTTAGCCCACTCTGAGTATGTAACTCATCAAGGTGTTTAAGAACATTTAGATGTGTTGTTTGAACAGCAATCTATGTCTGTCAGTGCTTTGAATTTTAAATTCTTGCATTAGCTTCAGGGAATAGCAGTGGGTGTACTCAGTTGTATGAGGAAGAAAAGATAAGGAACATCAGTTTTAACAGACACATTTTCTAACAGACAACTGCTTTTTCAGTTTTTTTTCAGTATTTTTTCTGGATTTTTGAATACATCGAAAAAACCCTTAACTTAAATCTATCTATAATAGCAAAAATCATACTAATTTGAGTAATGACAGCTGAACAATGACAATAACTGATAGATCATGCCTGAAACAGAGTGAATATACTCACTTTGCTCTAAATTAGGTTCCAGCCTACAGTAATTGCAGGAGGCTACTCCAACAGGTGTACCCACTAATGTAACATATTGAGATAAATGCATGGCTGAGTGGCTTAGACGAATGAGCCCAGCAGGCAATGACTTGTGAGGCAATTAGTGCAGTGCTGTGTATTCTTGTGGAAAACAAGGAGTTTTCCTGTTCTATGGGTTCATAAAAAGTCCAGGTGATTTTGTGCCTACAAGGCATCATCTATCCACAGATTAAGAAGAGGTACTTGTCTGGTCTATAGGATCCGTACAGTGGTAGGTAAGGGAAAGTTGTGTACCGTTAGGAGTGGTTTTGGCAAATGCCTAATGGATGAGAAGTATAAAAGAAAATAAATATATCTTGCTTTGAAGTCTAGGCATAAGAGCAAAGAGATGTAATGAAAATTGTACACTCTCTAATCCAACTGATAATCACGCACAGACAATCACATATCACATCCTAGATCTGTTATTCACAGAAAATCATACTCTAGTTGGAGGAATCAAGGACTAGACTGGTCTAAGCAAAATACACTGATGGAAGATTATTTCCTTAAAATACATGCAAGATGAGAGGGACTTGATCTTTGTCTCTGCACCAAGCAGAAGTAGTTCTCCCTTCTTTCCAAAATGCTCCTTAGCAATAGATACAAGGCACTGGGGTTGGAAAGAAGAGAGGGGATGGGAAAATCTTAGGACCCAAGGAAGGGACAAGTACATTGAATTAGTCCAACCAAGGAACCACATTAGATAAAGTGCTACCAAAAAAAAGGTTAACGGTCTTATTAAATGGGGACTCCTCGATGAGAGGCACTGAGGGACCCACTTGCCACCCAGATAATCTCTCCAGAGAGGTTTGCTGTCTCCTGGAGATCCATGATTGAGACATCAAGAAGACACTACTGGGTCTGACAAAGTCAGAAGACTACTATCCACTTCTACTCGTTCAAGTTGGGTTACAGGAGGCTTTAGAAAGGAAAGTACAAAACATTAAAAGAGTAAACTTTACATCTCTTGGAAGGATGCTGAAAGGATCAGGAGTGCAAGTATTGTTCTTTGTCCTCCCATTTGGAAGCTGGCAGCCGGGAATAAAAAGGAGAGAATGGATCAGGTGAATGATTGGCTGTGTGGATGGTGCCACGCACAGGGCTTTGAGTTCTATGATCTCGGACAGGCCTTTGAGATATCAGGCATTTTGACATCATATGGGATGCAGCTGACCAGGAGGGGCAAGAATGTTTTGGGCAACAAACTGACTGCACTGATTAGCAGAGCTTTAAACTAGATTTGATAATGGAAGAGGATGGACTTCTGGGTAACAGAGAAGAGCCAGGGAATGTCATCATATGAGAAATTTTAGCAGGAAAAAAATCAGATTTGTCCCCAAGGAACTCAGAACATCTCCTCAAAGGATGGTAACGTGGTTGATAGCCACTTTCCATCATATTTGAAAAGTCATGGCTGTCAGGCAAAGACCACAGCGACTGGAAAAAGGGAAACATCACTCCCACTTTTAAGAAAGAGAAAAAGGAAGACCCAGGGAACTACAGGCTGGTGAGCCTTTGTGTCTGGTAAGATTCTCCAGGAAGTTATGTTAAAGCATATGTGAGATGAGGAGGTGATCCGAGACAGCCAGCGCAGCTTAACCAAGGGTGGATTGTACCTGATCAATGTGGTGACCTTCCACAATGTAGTGACAGCATTGGTGGACAAAGGAAGGGCAACAGATGGCAACAGATGTTACCTACCTGGCCTTCTGTAAGGCCTTTGGCATGGTCCTACACCACATCCTTATCTCTAAAGAGGAGAGAGAGATTTTTAGATATTCATAAGCATTGATAAGATCCCCTCTCAGTCTTCTCTTCTCCAGGCTGAACAGTCCCAGAACTCTCAGCCTTTCCTCATAAAGTAGATTCTCCAGACCCCTCATCATCTTTGTGACCCTCTGCCAGAGTGTCTCTAGAAATTCCTTCTCTTTCTTGAACTGAGAAGCCCAGAACTGGACATAGTACTCCTGATGTGTCCTCACCAGGGCAGAAAACTCCCTGCTGGCCACACTTTTTTTAGATCACCCCAGGTCTCTAAACAGACAAAGATCCTTTTTTTGTATCCCAATTATATCTGTGCAATGCTTATGCCTAATTGTTTTCTTCATAAGTGCTTTCCAATAAAATTGAAGCCTGCTGCTTAAGCTCTTGTCACACATCTGTGTCATACTTGTGATGTCAGTTCAGTTATAATTAATCACCAGAGAGCTTTATGATCTGTCAGTCAACACTTATCTAGGAGGTTTTCCTATTTATCCAGTTGAATAGCTATGCATTGTTAAACACTGCATGTATTACTTTCTTCTTTGTATATTTGCCCGGTATTGAAGCACTGTACAACTTCAATTAGTATATATATACCAAAAACAGGAGAAAAGTACTTCTGAAATCAGATAGTATTATAATAAAAAAAGGATCTTCAAAGCTGGTCCTATCGATGTATTTTCATGTAAGCTTCATATATAAATGAAACACTGAATTGTTATTACAAATCTTAATGTGGATTGTGCCTCCAGTTCCTTTTTGAGTTAATATGAATTTTATTATAATCTACCTGCAAGCCCAGCAGGAAAACTCATTTTGATGAAAGATGAAGAAGAGCAAGGAGACAAAACTTGCACCAGATTGAACAGAATGCAGTATAAACAATGAGAATGTGACAGTTTGAATGTAAATCTTCCTCTTTCTGAGGAAAAGAAAAAAAAAATGTCTGGCTTAAACATTCACAGCAAAACTTGAATTTGCTGATTATACCCCAGAAATATCTTGTCTTGCACAGATTTCTGTCTAACTAAAAATTAATTTTAGATACTGTACAATAGGCTTCTAAAATTATTATTATTATTAATAATAATAATAATAACAAACAAGAATCTTAGAGAAGACTTAGAAATTCTTTTCTGCCAGTAGATCCATGAGAATACAGGTGAAGAACTGGAATGTTAATAATATCTATAAGAGCCTATTGAAGGTGAAGGACTTTGATTACGTCCTTTCACTCTGATGATCTTATTTAATTTATTCTACATCACAGAGTCCAAGTATGAAGAGTTTCCAAGAATACAGATATTGTCATCAAAGTTTACTAATCCTCTTGAATACATCTGTATTTCAGAAGTTCTCAGTTAAAATGTGACTTCATACTACCAACATGATTCAGTATATTTGGTTATATTTAAATTAATATTGGAAATTTTTAAAATCTCTGAATGATATTGCTCCAAGAAGAATTGAAAACTTTCACTTAACAATTGAAATGGCTATTTGGTATAGATATTTTCAAGGAATGTCCAACTTCACAAGCGTCTGAAATCATTAAGCACGTGCAATGCGGTCTTGCACAGAACTCTCACATAATCCAGAATTAGTGGCTAAGCTCCCTGACTCTATCAAGAGAAACTTCTAGAAAAGAGGCTCAGAAACTCTGATGAAGTTCAAATCAAGTTAGTTATAAGCTCAACATAAATCACACAGTGCCCCACTTTCTTATAAGTGTAGATGAAAAGACTTGACTATTGGATGTTCAGGATATTAAATTATACACAACTTGAGAGAGTGAACTATGACTTCTTTCCAAATTGATCAGACTTCAAATATTCATGTGGAACCAAGGACCCATGTGGCATCTCATGCTGAATCTATACTAGATGAATCAGATTCTTCATTGCAGTTCTTCAAAGGTACCTACTTTTGTTGATCAACCTCACAGAAATTTAAGCAGGTGTGCTAATCAAACAGGACTTACCTTACATAGGGCCAAACCTAAAACTCAGGTGAGGTAGTTTTCTCAATTTGACACCATTTACAGGGCAGAGTGGATTTCAAAAGATACTCTAGGATGCTAACGACATGGTTAGCTACTGCTTCAAAAACAAACAAACAAACAAAATTGCAACTATGGATATTCTGTTTGTGTTTTTATCTTGTTCATCTAAATATTTAATCGAAATTGCTCAGAAAGACAATTTGTCTTCTCTTACTTCCCAGCTCCTTCATACATTTTATGGCTGTCACATTTTTTTCTAGCAGACAATGAAAACCATGTTACAGGAGACAACATAGTTTTGTAAGAACATACAACTGAATAATAATATTTGGAGATGTTAGATGACTGCAAGTTAGCCTACGCACAGGTGCACGTTTATGTAGACAGCATTGGGCTCCAGATCTCCAGATAATTTTCTCAATTCCACATCAAATTGACAAGGTCTAACAACTGTGAAGTTTTCAATATGAAAAACATTTGTCAACATGACTCAGTCAGGAAACATATTTAAAAACAGTACTCAATTACACCTAGAATGTTTGTGTCTTGCTAAGGACAGCAATTTCAGGTGTGGCAGAAAATTGAATGCTAATGATTTAGAAGTCCTAACTAAGACTCAGCTTTTTAATGAGAGGAAACAGCATTCAAATAAATACCGTTGAATGTTTTAAGACTAAATGCCATACTTAATCATTACTCAGGACAGGAATGTCTAGCAAGGATGTGAAGATGTGAAATAAAAAAGTGAAGAGCTAGTTTAGATTCAGAGGATTCAAGTCATTTGAAAGGCTTGCATTGAATATTCAAATTTAAATAGCCAACAAAATTTAGGCCTGCTTATTCTCCACAAAAAAACTGATACTTAATTTTACTAATACAAATATCCCTTAAATCTGCACTTTCTTTCACTCACATATTTCCATACTGAATACAAATATGTCTTTAGGTTGGTATGTCATGAAGCTTAAAAGGGTTTTGGTAAATTGTTCCCAAGAACTCACTGCGGCTCAACTTCATTCTTAAAGGAGATTTATCATTGATTTTTTTCTAGGCTAGCTTCCTAAGTGTTTGAAAAGTATTTTCAGCGTTCTCATGTTGAAGTCTTTTTTTGTCTTGTTAGCTGTAAAAATTCCAACAAGTCAAATACTTGCACAGGAAGATTCATATGCTGATACAACATATATCACTGAATTAATTACAAACTGTCTGTAAATTAGCAGGTTTTCCAGAGAGATCTCAGCAACAGAAGGGTTAGAATTATTGAGGAAACAAAGTTAGTTTTTTTTTAATCTTGGGAAAAGGAGAATATGAAGGACACAGGACTCATTGCAGAACAGGGAGTGGTGTTCAAGAAACCATGAAAAAGAGGAGTGCCTGGCTAACACCTTCTTAGACGAAACATTGACTTTTTTGTAAATCTAGTCTAAGAAAGGTTACAACAGCATCAGAAAAATCTCAGCTTTGCAGATCATTTCATTAGAGACATTGTGAACTTAGGATTGTGGTCTCTGGCAACATCCCACATCAAGTCACACTGAATAAATAGTTTAACAAGCATTCCCACTCCTTCCTTGAGACACGATGGCTGACTTGGTATTACTTACAGCACAAATAGTGTAGATGCATATCAAGCATGCACACACACACCTCTGAAGTGCTATGCTGAATAGGAGAGAGCATGAATACAAACAGAAGACTGAGAGGTCTGACACAGAAGAATGAATAAAGTGTTACAAGGCTCAGTTAGGCAATGCTGAACTTTACTCCACATCATGATAATCCTTCCAGCTCTTAACAATTTTTCTCAGTACCTTGAGATCTCCTTCCTTTTTCCAAGACATCAGCTATCATTCTACTAATGGTACTAAGTCTAAGAACTGCACAACATAATGTTGTGTGAGTATAGGTGTGTCATCAGAGCCATGGGCGAACTGTGTGTTTCACTAGTCGTTCATTGACCATTCATCAGGGGACAAACAGGACACTATTCCTCCGTGGCTTGTTGGCCCAATCAACCACCACTGTTCCCAGCTTTGGGAAGTACAGTGTGTATAAAGTTATAAATAAATATTATTTAGATATTTGCTAAAATTACTTATAAATATCTAAATATTACTCAGATATTTATATCAAAAGGGACATGGGAGGCAAATGAATGAGGCTAGGCTGTTCTTGGCGGCACGTAGTAAAAGAACAAGGAGTAATGGCCTACAACTTGAACATAGTTCTGTACTAACATGTGGAAGAACTTCTTCATGGTAAGGGTGACAGAGCACTGGAACAGGTTGCCCAGACAGGTTGTGGAGATATTCAAGTCCAGGCAGAATGCCTACCTGTGTGATGTATTGTAGGGTACCTGCTTTAGCAGGGAAGTTGGACTCAGTGATCTCTTGAGGTCTCCTCCAACCCCTGCAATTCTGTGATTCTGTATAGCGATAGTAAGTAGTGCAAAATGGATATGTACTGTAGCAGGGATGTTTTGCTTCTTCTGCTCCTCTTCTCCCTTGCTTCTCTCCCACACCATTAGCACTGGTTATAGAGATACTGGTTTGAACGTTATCCTTATACTAATTCTTAGATTGCTCTGATTTGCATCAATAAAAACTTGGTGCTTTTAGGTAGTTTTTATAACTTTGCATCTGGGGCTCATAATGTACTTTGAACTCTTTTAAGGTGTCAGAAGGGAACTCATTTGGATGATATTTTATTTACATTTGGAGATCTTCAGGCATTACTGTAGCTAAATAGATACATAAGTAATGGGGACTCCTTATATACTAACAGAACATTTTTTAATCTGAAGTACATCTTGCCAGTGACACAGAATCTGAGCGGAAAAATAATTCTATATACTTGTGACTGCCAGGAAATTAAATAAATATATTCCTAGCAGAAAAATTATTTAATGGTGTACTTTATCCTAAAGACTTGAGAAGTTTATTTACATAAATACATATTTTTTAGCACATATTATGATTAAAGTAGAATTTTGTCCAGGTAGTCTAATAGTTATCCAGGCAGCAAGCCCAGAGAGACAAAAGCATAGTCTGGCTGTTTCACATCACCACAAGAAACTAAGAGACATGATTTATCATCACTTTACCTCAGTTTTACACTGCTGGAACTTCAAGGCTCAGGGAGCTGCACTGGAACACTGAAGTGATAAATCAAGTACCATATTCCACTCAGAGTGAAAAATAATCACTATGAAAATATTCTAAAGTATTCCGTAGGAATCTGAGGAGCAGACTGGGGAACAATCTGAGTGGGGACATTCTAATGTAAAGTAAGCGTTGATAACTGTTTTCTTCCTGTAGTCTAATAATAATCCAGAAGCAAAATGATTATAAACTTTAACAAAAAATTACCAACTTTTTCTCACAAATTATTTTCCCAGGTTAAGCATCCTTATTCCGCCTTTTCTAGAAAAATTCAAAACAAGAGGTACCATTTTAGAATGTAAAAGAAAGATCTGTCACCTTGATGTCAAATTCTTTTTCATACCTACAAAAGTGGTATAAGAAATATTTAGTTCTTTAGTCTTGAATAATTATCAGCTTTTAAAGAAGAAACATATTAGAACTCTCATATATTTCTATAGTGGAATTATCCTCAATAAACAATAGCATTGACATGCACATTTGAGCCTTTTCCTGTTTTAATTGTTATTACTGTAATCATTCTGAACATACAGAACGAAATATTTGTATCAATGGCTAGACTATTGATGGATTTTAATTCATCCTAGTATTCGATGTCTTTTGAATCATTAAGATCATTTCAAAAAGACTTTTATTTTTGCCAACTTCTGCTATTTAATGTGCATTATGATGTTGGCTATTTTGGGCCATCTTTTTTGAAAACTGAATATTTTCCCTCAGTTCGAATCCAAATCTGTATTCACGCTTACAATAGTTGCTAATTAATAATAGCTAATAATAGTTAATAATTGCTCATTAGTAGTTGCTAGTTAATGATATGAAAAAAGTATAAGCATGCAATTAATTTAATAAATATCTTTTTATTTTCAAAACATTGTTCATATGTACAAGCTGGAATGATGTAATAGCTACATGAGAATTATTATTAATAGTTTGACAGTTGAATAAAGTAAGGGATTTAGTAAAGTGCTATTAAGTAATCAAGAGAGTCTTCTAGCAGTATTCTTTGTAAACAAGGATGTTATTAATCCCATACTGTACATCCTGCAGCTTTTAAAAAGGTCTTGTTTTTGCTTACCTTTAAGGCAATTGAAACAGAGTAAATTTTTTTAACACAGCTATAAGGTTCAATTTGCCCAATACTTTCTCCTTTTCTGTACGTTTTTAGACTTGATGCGCAAAAATGCTCTATGTACCTTCTCATATATGGCAAAACTTATCAAAAAGATACTGGTTAATGTTGGGCTGAATCCTGATGCAAGTTGACAGAAACAGATGAGTTCTCTCAATGGACCATGAAAGTGCATTTGCTCATACCATATGTATTAGTCACAGTGTATAAATTTACAAGTATTTATCCATAAGGACCAGATTTGGAAATGTTCTAAACATTATTGAAAATCTACTGCCATGGATTTTAGATGTTAGTGTACTGCTTGCAGAAACACATATACATATGTAATAAAAAAGTAAATGCACGGTGTTCCCCACCATGCTCCCTCTCATCTACCTGCTCGTTCCTGGTATCACTGCTCAACTTTTTCTACACTACTCTCCAGACCTTTTCTTGCTCCTTCTCCAAGTCATTTTGAAAGACCAACTTCTTCTGTGAGGCAGATGATACAGCATTAAAACAAAACTCATCGTAAGTCCTTTTATTCAGAGTCCTTTTCCCTTTGGTTTTTCAATATTTTTGCACTATATTTCAAGCATTCTGGAAAACAAAATCTTTTGATATCTGAATCTTATTCAATTTCAATAGCATTTTTGGCAAATATGAAACAGTAAATCTAATGGACCTCACATAAAAGGAGGTGGATGAAAGCCATAGGAAATGTTACTGAGTCTACTTGATATTATATACATTATATATTGAAGATCCAGCAGATTGCTTAAGTCTCTATCATATTTCTTACTGGCTGGATTTAATCCTTCATAGTTAAGAGTAATCAGTAGGTAAAAACAAGTAGGCCATCCAGACATGGACTTCATAGTTTCAGGAGCAAAGTCACTGTTTGACAGGTAGACTGCATGGATTTAGTTCTGTGGTTTTTATACATAGGAGTAAACACTTATTTTAATGTAAAGAAATGGAAAACTGTTGCCACTGTAAATGGTAGCCTTGTAGTTTTGCATTACTGAGGTGGGTCTCTTAGGAGGAGGGAAGAAGAGACAAAAATATAACTCTTTATTAAAATGCTACATGCAGAGAAAAGACAATTAAAAAAATGAATAGCTTCGTGCTCTGAATCCCACTTCTGAAAAGCCAGAACAAAGTGAGCAGAAGTTGAGCAATTGCCTCAATAGAACAGGAGAATTTGCAAGTATTTATGAAATCATTTCCCAAATCCTACTTTTCAAAGTTCCTTTGTGTATAAGATTTTCTCCAGAATGTTTTCTGGGATCCCTAATGAGTTAAAACAGTATTTATATTCACAGACAGTTGTGCAATATGAAATACTCTAATTTAATCCGGTGTAGAAGCCATAGTTCATGATCAGTCTAATGAACAAGAAAAAAAATCTTGAAGCAGCTTTATCTCATTAACACAGCCAATCTTTCATCTCATATTCCTATGCACTGTCTATTTTTAATATCAGCACTGAGCATGCAAGCATGATTGCATAGGCCTTCCATCAGTCTAGCTCTAATCTCCACCCAGTGCATACAACCAAAATCTTAGGCAGCTACATTACCTGTTTCTTCCATTAAAAGTAACATGAAAATAATCATTCCTGATGAGCTGTTTTAGGAAATGTGTATTTAATTAACACCATCATCAAAAGTCCTTTACAGAAATGTTCATAAAAACGGCACATTTGCTGCTGTATACCAATCATGAGGAGTTATGGGGGGCTTTTAAATACTTCCTTCTTTGTTATTTTTAATGCAAAGTCCTTCTTTTCTTTCTTCCCACCCTTCCACTCAAAAGTGTAAAAATATTATAGCTTGCTCTACATCAAAAGACAGGTAATATTCCAATATTGCCAATCAGCTCAGCCACAAAGTCTTTCTTATTTCTTACCTTAACTTACCCCTGAGAAGCAATTCTTTTGCTTCACACATTAAAAAGCACAGGCAGGAATTATTTAATAACATAAAAAAGTAGATATTTAGCAGAAATAATTTATGGTGCTAAGACATAAAAAACAAACAGCATACCTAAAAGAGATTTAAAATATAAAATTTAATTCAAACATCATTATGTTGTAAAAACATTACTAGAAATGCAAGAGAACAAACACTGAAGGTTTACCAGAAAGGTAGTGGAAGAGCATACCATTTCCATTCTTTAAGTCATCCTCTTATAGTGTCAGAGCTACCAGTTTCATTAAAATACATTGTAGATTAATCATTTGAGACATATATCTCACCAGATTTGGCACAGCAATAAAATCCTGCTCTAAAGAACGTGCCCTGAGAAAACATAGGGTATGATCCTGTCCGCTCCACGGAGTAATAACTTATCCATCAACAGTCAATTATTAGACTATTACTGGAGAGAAAATTCGGTGAGATATGCTACAAACTACAGAGCTGAGTGGCTTTGCTCAGGAAAAATTGCAACCTCAAAGGTCAGCAGATAATGCTCATTTTTCTCTGCTTCAGGCTTTCAGCCTTCATATTTTCCCACCTTTCCCTTGGGAACAGGGTGAAATGACGACGTGGATACCAATTCCTTGCACTTCCGATGGAAATAAATCACCCCTTCCCACACGGATTGCGGAAGAGTTTCTAATTATCTACCACTCAGTTAAAACAAAGACAGGAAAAAAGGGGAGGGAGAACAAAAGCAGAAACACCTAGGAGAAAGCAAATGTAACTGATCCGTGGTGCATTTATTTCTGCCTTGTTCATTCCAGATGGGCATAGAATTACTTTAGATGTTTTGCTAATGCTTTTTTTTTCTTTTTTTCACAGACATTGCTATGTGTTTTAATCAATGATTCCATTCTTTTGCCTCTGACTACACCCCATTTTTGTACTGCCACAAGTCATACAACACAGGTAATGAACACAACCCTTCTTTTCTCTCAAATCTTATGCAAGATTAAATATTTACAGAAAACTGTTCAGAAGATTAGTATCACTTATCAGAGCTCCCATCAGGCCACACAAAGTTACAGCACAATCTTTAAGATTCGTGTGGGGTAGTCAAAACAGTCTATCTGGTAGGACTGGTGATCTACTGCTCCTGCCAGTGGCAAGGCAAGGCAAAAAAGGAAGGAAAGAAAACACCCAAAGCTTAGTGAAATCATCTCCCTTATGAGAAAAGGCTGAGAAATCTGGGACAATTCAGCCTTGAGAAAAGAAGGCTGAGAGGAACCAATGTGTATAAATATCTGAAGAGTGAGTGTCAAGAGGATGGGGGCCAGGTTCTTTTAGTGTTGATCAGCAACAGAACAAGGGGCAATGGGCACAAACTGGAACATGGATAGTGCGATCTGAACCTGCGGAAAAACTGTACTGTGAGGGTGGCAGGGCACTGGCACAGGTTGCCCAGAGTGGTTGTGGAGTCTCCATCTCTGAAGATGTTCAAAACCTGCCCAGTCAGTCTCCTGTGCTACTTACTGTAGAGAACCTGCTTGAGCAAGATGGTTGGACTAGATAATCTCCAGAGGTCCTTTCTAATCCCTGCAGTTCTGTGATTCTCCACAAAAATTATTCCTGTTCCTCTTAAATAAGGGAATACTAGACATGAACGAAATCCATAAAGGACATAATTCAGCTACTTGAAACATTTCTCATTTAACTGACACATTTGATTCTCACATGAACTTGACTGTTGACTTTTGAGATATTTCTTAGCTTATTTATATTGCAACCAAATTATTTAATTATCAAAAGCTTTCTAAACACTGTATTTCATAAATTTATGATGGTAGCAAAGAACTAATCACTCTGGTCCAGAGGCACTACAGTAATGCACGTGTGTACACCGGTGATCATAGTCGTTTGTGTCACCGTGAAAAGCTCTGCCAGTTCTTCAATACACTTACTGTATTAAGAAGTGGCAGGTCAACATGTACTCTTAGAAAGATCTTTCTTTATCGTGGGCAACTGTGGTGTTAACTTTATATTCCCCTTGGACCATGGGAGGTTATGGTATCATTTTCAGTGGGAACTAAATTTCACTTGGTTAGACCTTTACTGGAAAAAATTACTTCACATGTGAGACAGTAATACTGATGTCTATGTGTAACCCTCTGGGAAACCCAAATTCCAGGACAAATCTATGTTTTTGCTACCTGAATCATAGGTGGTGGCAAACCGCATTTTAAATAAACTGTATGTTCAGAGCTTAAAAATGTGACCCTCAAACAATAACTCACACAAACGCGGAGAGGATCTCATGGGGATTCCTGGCAAACCGCAGGCTCTGAGTGCTTTTAGATGGGTAGGAGGTTATCAAAAGAAAGACAAATCTAGCTTCTTTCAGTGCTGTAATATAAAGCTGAAAGGCTT
>JACDJE010000331.1:682811-707061 GCA_016647715.1 Pavo muticus
TTTTTCCAAATAAATGATATGTATGGAGACTATAAAAATCTTTCAAAAATACAGAAAGAGACAAGAGTATGAAAAGGAAAAAAAAAACTTGTTTATCATTAACAGGTAAAAACTACGCAGCTGATCCTGCACACAATTACATGCGTGACTAACTTTAATAGATCCTCAAGTCAAGCACAAACCCTGAACGTGAAGGCCGTAACAATCCTATTTAAAAACTCAAAGTAAGAATGTCATTCTCACTTTGCCCTCCCCCAGTGTAGCTGCTGATGGCAATTCAGGTGGCACAAAACATCCTCTGCAGCTCAAGGCACTGCCAAGCACCCCGCCAGCATTCTGTCCTGCGTCTGAAGTTATCTTTACTTCCTTGACTCACTCTGTGGTGAAGGTACATAATTCCTTCTGTTACCCACTTGCAAAATCTGATTACGATGTTTTCTTTCACAAAGATCTTTCTGAGAACTTCTAAATATATGCTGATCACTTCAAGCTCTCTGAAAAAGCAGTATTTTATGTAAAAGAAGAAAGACTTACTGTACTGGTGGTAACAGTCTTCTCAAATTCAGTAGGTTAATATGACAAAATATTTCAGAAAAATCAAACAAATTGAAGGTAAAGGAAAGCATCTCTTTTCTTCGATGTAAATGTAGGCCTGGCTGCAATAGTCATTCAGTGTTGTCAATCAAAGCAAGAAGAACTACACCAGCAGCAATCAAATTTAAATACAAAAATACATTTTGAAGCACAAAGGACAGAAAAATAAGAAATTTTATGTCTCATCCAGTAAAGGTTTCCCTCTAGGACAAACCTATGTATGAATGAGGACTATAAACTTAGATTCTTCAGTAGTAAAAAATAACAGATGAAAAATTGAAAAGTTTTTCTTATTTCTGATTTATTTTTGTTTGAGACTACAGACTCCAGCACTGCCTGAATTCCACTGCACTCTATTAGCTCAGATAATACTAATTTTAAAAAGCATTCTGCATCTAATGGCTAAGCTTAATTTATAAAATGTTATAATTTTTTTTTTGTCATCATCTTCAGTAGATAATATGTTTTCACAAATAGGCTCTAATATTTCTGAGCAAAATTGTTTTAGGAATAGTCAGCTATAGACAGGATTCAAGCTATATACTTAAGCCTTTATATTACGTGGATATTCTGCATAGCTAGTTGTGTTATTCATATGCAGTCCCCTGAGAGATTTGGGTAATGCATCAATAAGCGTAACTTCTAAATGTGAATTGGGATTACTTTTATTAATTTTTCTCCTCCAAGTATAAAATGCAAATTATGAAAAGTAGAATTTGCATCTTAACTTGCCTTACATATTATCTCTCTTAGCACCTTAGGAAATTGCCAGATATTAAGTTACAGTCGAAGCTTCACAAATACCATCACAATTAACTGGCATAAGCATAATTTTATTTTACTTCCTGACTCAATCATGCTATGAACTGTAAGAATCATCCTTTGTCGCAATTTAAAAATGCATAAATTGTGAGCTATAGTTTGACTGCTATCAACTATAAGTAACGTCTGTCTGCCTAAAGACGCATTTGCTGTCATGGTATCTCAGATTGGAAAGCAACCCACTGCAAAGACAGATAAATCGGCATCTCAGCAGTTCAGTGGCTGACTATTTATGCTGCATTTATACTTCATCCTGAAGACATAATTATCTCAGCAAATAATTTAACAGTTAATTTAGCAAATCTTGTGGCACAAATCCTAGCTCAGTTCTCTGCTGATCTCATGGCTACACTACTTTCACTAAGCTTCATATTATCCAAGTTTCCTTAAAAATTTTATTTAAGCCTTGAATAAAATGCCAAAGTAATAATAGATGTCTATATAGACAAATACAATTCAACTCCTTTTTCTGCCACTGCACCCACACACAAAGCGTGAGAGAGACAGTGTTCCTTTTGCCCTAATTCCTATGTTAAACAATTTTTATTTGCATTCTTTTCAGAGTTCTTGGTCATATCTAAGTATATATTTTCATTCCATAAGACTAAATAATTGCCACATACCTAGCCTCAAAATCCATAAATCTAAAATATTTGTGGAAACAGAATCCCTTCATTTGTCATGACTTTGTGTTTACTTAAGATGCTTTTAACTTTAAGCATAAATGGTACTTTCTTAGCAGACTTTACAGTCTTAGAAGGAATAAATAAAATTTAAGTTATAATTCCTGTTATGTGATTCCATGATGATTGCGTTGAAAAACACTATAANTTTTTTTTCAAGAAATACATAGTGAACCCTCAGGTCCTCATATTTGGTTTGGAAAACCAAAAAGAATACAAGACAATCTCATTCCGCAAAGAGATATCTTTTCTTTTCATTTAGGGTCTTGCATCAACTGAGTTATGATCTAATAATATAAAGGCAACATTATGCACTTGATGTTTGCTTTGTAATTGCTCTTTCATTGCCTAGCAAATATGAAGCAAGCACCGGTGATGTCAGAAAAGCTTGCACAGAAATCACAACTAAATAACCCTTAGTTTGTTAAAGCTAGAACTGTGGGACATGACTTTATCAGATAGCACCTTAAAGTATTTACATCACAGGTAAAGAATCAAATCCCTCTGCAGGTCTGTGCAGGAGAGCTCAGAAACATGGACTCAGTCATGCATTTGTGAAGGTGATTACAATCATTTGATCCTTCTGCCAAACAGAATTGCATGACGTGCTTCCAAGATTTGTGCATCTTCCATGTTTGTGATGGAACATTTCCAAAGGTGAAGGAGTTAACTTTTCCCCCTCAAAACAGACTGGAATGGTCTGCTTAGATTCATAATTTTTCATTAAGTGACACAATACTAGAAAACATCTGAGGCAAGACCTCAATGTACCACAGCTTGAGATAAAACCTTTCATGTCATGAAAGATCTAGCCACCTGTGAGTAAAAATTATGGAAGAAGCTTCATAAAAATAGACATCTGTACTTACAAACTGGATTACAACACTAATTCTACATTTTCCTACTTCTGACAGGCTGAAGAGAAGTAGGAGTTATTAGCCAAAGAAACTGGCTGAACCCTTGATTAGCAGCCAGCAAAAGACTTAAGATGAAGTTCAAAAACCAAGAACTGAGCAGGGACATTGAGAAAAATAATCAGCTTACTTTTGTAGTTTTCCTGGTAAACAAAGGAGATCCAATAATTTCTCATCAAATAAAGGACAAGTAGTACCTGTGTATTTTTAATTAAACGAAAGATTCAAAAATGTATTTTAGTATTGAGTGATATTACATTTGATTTCGAAGTCTCTGAGTGATCAGAAACAAGCATAAGGATTTTTATCATTGGAAAAAACTTTGCAGGTCCTGAAAGGTAAGTCACAAGCCAAAACTGCAACCTGGAGTGCAAAGCAGTTGTTTACAATACAGTTCACACATAATAAGTGCAAAACAAAAGCAGGGACAGAGACCTGGTAGAACAAATGGTTTTTTTACTAAGCCCTTGAAGATGACTAATTATGCGGTAGCCAGGAAGAACCACTCTTCGGATTTAGCTTTGACTTGATTTTGCAAATTATTAGAAATGCTACACGCTCTATGAAAAATCTAATGCTGCTCTAGTTCTCTAAAATTTGCCTAATTTAAAGGAATTAAAATGAAAACATCGATATCATGTCAGTCCTTCCCCAAAGCACTGGACTCAGAGGATTACTCAGCCCAAGGCTTTTTTGTTCTCCTTTGTGATCATTTGCCTCTGTATGTTTTCCTGCCACAATCAATACCAAAAAGAGTGAAATTGTATTTCAGGCAAAGACAGCCAGAGTCTCAAAATCAAACTGTCTGACTGCATACAATTGGTGAAGAGTGTGGCTCATTCTAATATACAAGATTCTAACAGCACAGAAGACTAGAATTTGATATTTTTCTAGACCGTTCTAAAAACTAATATTCTTTTACTAATATAACAGAACTGCAATTTTAAATATTCATTGCCAGCATCAAATTACAATCTTTTAAGTCAAAATAAGATAATTCTCTTGCTGATTTAAACAGAAATCTTTGCTAATCATGGGAAATGTGTTTGCAGTCTATCTGTGTCTATGTCTGTTTAAAGAGTTCATTATACATTGCAAATTACTGATAGAAGGGTGAAATAATAATTTTCAAAACTAATTTACCATAGATTTTAAAAATAACCCAATTTTGAAGAAAATACCACCAATCATAGAGCAGCTCTGAGGTAATTCTATGTGTAAACCCTACTCAGGTCACGTAAAAATATTTCCACATGTTAAGAGTGACATAGAAACAAAAACTTTTTATCAAGTGTTATAAACTCTGACCCATTGTGTTGAAGAGTGATTTTTTTTTTTTTTTATCCCAAGTGATCTTATTTTTGAAAGAAGTCTATCTGGGTCTATTAAAGATAATAGTGTGAATTTATTTCCACAGAAATTATAAAGACAATATTACAGGATCACTGAGGTTGGATGGGATCTCTGGAGATTCTCTAGCCCAATCTCATTTCTCAGAGCAAACTCAACCAGAACAGGTTGCCCAGGATGATGCCTGGTTGGGTTTGGATTCTTTCCACAGACAGAGACTCCAGAACTCTGAGCAACCTATTCCTCTGTTCCTCAATGTGAAGAAAGACAATCCTAATACTAATTCCCACGACACAACTTAGTTCAAGATCCCTAGCGTAGTTTGATGCTACAAGTGAATCTTTCTGTGACTGTAGGGTTACACGGTAATCCACAAAATATCATTTTAGTAGGCCTCAATCTATCTGCTTAAAATTATCCAAGTCACTTAAACGTATCTCATAATTGTCACTTCAGAGATGTTCTAAATGGAATAACTCCTTGGGCCTGACTACATTTAATCATTCACATCTATTCAAAGCTGTCCTGAATTCATGTAAATAATTACCAAAAAAATGCCACAAAACAGTACTTAGGCACTCTGAATATTACGAAACTGCACAAGAAAACACAAAAAGAACAAGTATTTATAGATACAGCAACACCTCAATTCATTTTGAAAATGACTTACTTTTCCTTTGCTAGCGTTTCTGTCTCAGAAGTTGCTATCTTAGCTTCTGTCCCAGCAGGATTTATTGTTCTTTGTCTTCTCTTTCGTCTTGGAGCAGTACTGATGACGTCAGGACTACCCAGTAGGGAATCTCTTCGTTCTGGTGCTGCCAAAAGGAAAAAGAACAAAGTTGACCAAAGTCCTGAAGACAAAATACTAAAGGAGAATTCTTAAAAAACTTTTTAAAATTATTAAAATCACTATGTTGCTAAAATGGACTCCAATTTGATAGCAATTGCTGTCAAAGTGATTATATAAATGGAAATTCATAAAGACCAAATTTAATCTAGAAAGATGAGCTTCCTTTGATATCTTCATGTAATCACTGGAGAGTAAGATGAGCAGTTTTGGACTACAAACATATTGATAGTCCACCGTCGCCCCCTTTTAGATTCCCAGGTGTCCCACAAAGATACTGTATAGAGCCCAGTTTCACCAACTTGAAGTTAGTCTTTTCATTCTACAAATTAACTGAGAAAGACATGCAATACAGAATGGGAAGAAAGGAGCTTGCATGTTTTGATTACTGCATGGTTTTGTTCAGAATCCCAAGTCTGGACAATACACAATCAGAATGGAAGAGCATTACAGAATTTTTGATATCCATTAGATTAAGTCCTTGAAAGAAGCTTACCTCTGTAGTCAAGTACTATGTTTTGTTATATAGTAGTCATTCAGCTACCACAGACCATCAACCCATAAATCCTTAGGGGTTCTGCTTTTCCACCCTGTTGACAGAGTGGACAGCCTGGTGTATGTACACAGAGGCAAGAAATCACTCAGCTGGAGCAAACCAGTGCATAAAAGTGGTAACACCAGCTTACCAATCTACCCATGGAGCAGGTGGCCCTGATTCAGAGTAAATCTCCCAAAATAACAGAGTAACTGTAGTCTGAACGGAAAAGAGGGACAATTCCTAGGTCTTCACAATCTGAAACTGGATGACCTGTGTCCACTGACTCATCTACTTAAGATTAGTAGGCTGTATCCACATCCACATACAATTTTAATTTACATTGCTACCACATAAACTATGACTACACACGTGGTTCATATTTATATTATTTCATCACGTAAATTCGTAAAAGTCGTAGTCTCAATTCAAAAGCAATCTCCTCTCTGCTTTGACACTTATCTACTTGAAGCCTGAATGTCAAGAAAATGACATCCTTCCCTGAGCAAAAGCCCTCCTTCCTTTCCCTTGATGTGGCTGTACGCTCACAAGATACGTAGACATTTTTATTCCAGTCATCAACACTTGCTAAAGTGCTTTTATTTGGTATGCCTGCTTTAAAAATAAAATATTTAATTACTTTGAAATTTAAAGATAATGACATCCAGAGAAGTGCACATTTCAACTGAAATATATCAAACAATAATGTAGTGATGGAGGCTGATGCTATTACAGTAACTTTCACAATTATTACTTTCTATGTGTTTTAGGAAGGTTTACTCTTTATATGGATGAACGACACCATAATTTGAGATTCTGTATTGAAGGTTTTTACTGCAAGTAAATAGTGGGTCCTAATTTTCATTCCTTTCACATTTGTTATTCAGCTCTACTGAAACTGAAAGAGGTAGAAAAAATTCAATAAATATTTTTTGTGTTTCTCAAAAAATGGTGTTTCAAAGAATATTGCTAAATGAATCATGCAGAAGCTCCCTAGAGCCAATGAAACTATTGCTTATTGTTAAGCATATGCTTAGACATCGGAATCTCCTAGCTTTTGCCAGCAGGAACTATACTTATGCTATACGGACTTACAGATAGTTGTTGAGTGACAGCAAGCATAAGGTGACATATTTCCAAAGTACAAGATAATTAATGAATTTCAAAGTCCAGTACAGACAAGGTATGCTGCCTACAATAAATGTTGAAAAAGGTTAAGTTACAACCTAATCCCTTCCACTAATCTTTAACTAGCTATGCATACTTTTCCAATGCTAACTGTTAAAAACATGTTCATGGCTGTTAGTTACTATTTAGTTATTAGTTACTTACAGCACACTCAGGGTAGTATACCAAATACTTATACTAATACTATTTTGTATATTGCAGTGTCAGTTCCTAAAGTCAGCCTCTTTTTAATTAAGATACATAAAATAGTTTACTGTAAAGAATCGTGCAAACATCAACAAATTCAAATAATTTAGTTATCACAGCTCATATCCTTCCTTCTTGCTGTTCTCCTCTCAGTCTCTGCTCTTTTAAAAAGTAGATCAAAAAATTAACTGCATATACAAAACCAAGACAATGCTGATGTTAAATAATGCCTCTGTACTTCTAATTGTGTAATAGATAATGGTGCTCTGTAGACAGGCACTCATGCTCAGGACTGCCTAACGTTTGTGTTCTTCAGCTGTCCCACTGATGCTCATGTGAAGAAAACGGAAGAAAAATGTCAGTATTTGCTGTAAAATGCATTTATCTCCCAACTACAAGTTGGGAATGCAATCTCATGAATAGTAGAAGACTGGCTCATACATAAGCATTCACCACCACAGGCTTTTTTGCTTTTTTGCTTTTTTGCTGTATTTTGTTTTTTAAGCCAAGCTACCTCTATGGTCAGAACCGCTAATGGAAAGATGACATACACTTGAAGCTTGAAGTACCACACATCATCATAAGACTTTAAAAACATACCCACTAGTGCTGCCCAGAAGTGAATGCCATTAAGGGATTCATTTATAGTACTTGACTAAAGGCCAAAGAAAGCTTCAGAAAAATATTATTTATTGCTTGACACAAAAGCATTTGGAATAATGAGATGTATCTTGAATATAAACCTAGTTTTTCATTCTAAAATCTTTTTTCTTTCTGACTAAACTTCAACACCATTTTAAGGAAGTAAAGATCCTTTACTTCTCACTAAATTAAATTTCTTACTTTGAAAGAAAGTTCAGTATGAATTACTATTATACTCCTGAGAAAACCTGTAGCAATTTCTATACAGAAACAAGTGCTGTATGATGAAAGCCAGTTCATAAATCCTGTAAAACAACAAATGTTGACCAAGAAAAGGAAATGTTCCAAATATAGCATACCTCTTGAAGGTGAATAGTCGAAAGAAGAAAGATTGACATGATAGCATTGACATGATAGCAATAAAAGGAAACATCGTTTAAGCATTAAAAAATATTTGTGCAAAGGTTTAAGATTTCAAATAAAAAAGTTTGCAATACTCTTCATTGTCATTTTGAAGAGCGCTATTTGACAGATTGAGGGAGTTCTCAAAAAAAAAAAAAAAAAAGGATACTGCAAACAGAAGATACATCTCCCCTAAAGCAGGAAAAATGCCAGTACTCGCTCCCTGAGAGTCAAGAGGCTTGGTTCACAGAACTGTGCACCCATGCAGAACGGTTCTGGACAGCCCACACTCCATGCTGTAAACTTGGCTCTACCTGGGGAACTGCTTGCCTCAGCCAGCACAGAGCAAAATCTTTGCAGTGGTGAACCTGCTAGCAACAAGATGGGGGAGGCAACTCAGTTAGCTGCCAGCACAGAGGCTATGTCTGAAAATCCACAGAGAGGAACAACTTTCTGCATTTTCCCACTTATTAAAATAATTAGAAGTAAGCTTCATGTACTATTTTCACATTATTGGGAAACTATCAGAAAAGAATAAGAATCTCATATCAGAATTAGATCTCTATAGATACTATATAATTATTACTACATACTATATAATTAGATCTCTATAAATACTATAAATAGTTTTGGACTGCTGTCATCTCTGGTTCAACAAGGGAGACTAAGCTTGCATTTTTTTTTTTCCTGTAAAAGAGATGTTTAAAATGGCTGAGTGAAGCTCAGTCTAGGTCTGTAATACCATAACAAAAACCTCACAGAAAAACAAATGGTAACTTTATCTAGACACACACTCTGAAGGAAAAGTAAATGAGTTGCCAAAGCACTAGCTGATGAGACACCATGACTCTTGAAAACCAAACGCATTTAAAAATGAGTATGTGTAGGTTAGTTGAAAATACACAGTCCAGTTGTATTTTAAGGTATTTATTATCTCTCAGGCTCTTGCATTTCCTCATATTGCCATGCAAAAGTGATCTGCCAAAAAAAAAAAACCCAAAAATCAAACAACAACAACAAAAAACCCGAAAACTTCCAATCTATTACGTTCACCTATCAACTCAGAAAAAAAGCACCAACTCACCTTCATTCTTTGTATATCATCACTTATAATGAAAATTCTACAGCTCAGATATGTCTAATTGCTCACAACATTACTGAACTCACATGAGAAAGAAGAATCCAGCCCTTCTTTGATTACAAGCTCTATTCTCATTAAAGGACTAAAAACAATACTGAAAGCTCGATATACATGGGAAAAGGTGAGCAGAATTTCAGCAGAAATATTTTACATTTGAGCAATCTGTTTGCCTATAATGATTTAGCTTCACTCATGTAGAAAATACATTCTCAACACCTGAATCCCTGCAAGCAAGTAAAAAGTTGTAGTTCATAAGAGTTTACACATAAGAAACAGTCATGGACATAACTTCCCATCACTTCACTCTGTTAGAATATATTTAAGATGTAAGAATGGATCTCCAAACTTTAAGACTTCATTTAGTTCATTCATGTCACTCAAAATATCTGTTTACACTGCTATGCATGCTTAGCTAAACTGCTCCTCATAGTTTCAGATTAAAACCATTCTAATTGTATCTTGAAAATCATCTATTGCTGACTTTTAATGCAACACAGGTGAAAGCAGAATCTGGATCTTTCTATTTACTGTTGAAGATGACATCAGTGTTCTCATTTAGTTTTTCACCTCTCTTATTGTCTTTTTGCTTCAAAAACATTATGGTTTTGATGACCTTAAATACTGTTGGTTTTTTTTCACTTGGTAAAATTGTTTTTTCTCTTAACGCTTGTACCCCTCAGCCAGCCAAATTACATTAGAATGGGAAATACCTTTTGCAAACAGAGCCCTACAGTCATAACCTCACAGAATTAGTTCCCAGGCTTAAAGTACTGGACTGATTTTAAGTTAATCAGTCACTCTAGAAATAGGCAACACCAAACAGTAAAATACATTTAAACAGCCTACTGCCATCAGCTTTATGTTACTGAATTATCAGGGCACACGACCATAATTCCAAAACCAATTAACAGTGTCAAATGAGTTCAAGGAAAATTTACATTTCTGGCACGGCCCACTAAATAGAACTTATTTACTACATTAACTTGCTTTGCTCACAATAAAGGATTTGAAGTTAGAAAAAAAGTTTTCTATCTGGATTAGAATGGACAGGAAAAATTAGCAAAGGATATGGACACTTCAAGAAAATAACTATCTTCTATTTAAATCATACAGATGTTATACACAGAAATACAAAAGTCTGCCAGTCTTAAATTCTCTTATGAATGAAAATTTACCCGATTCATTTTCCTTCAGATAATAAGGACTCATTCCTTCAGGGTACTAAGGACTTACGAGCAGTTATTAAAATTTCTCCACATTACCAGACATTAATGCTGCCATAGGTCTCTAAATTCCTCTCAGAGTCCCCCTGTTAATGGAACAGAATTTCCTGCTTGAATTCCACCTAAATGCAGGTAGCATGTGGTGATCAACCGGACTTTCAAACCCTGTTGTGTCCCTTCAACACAGCAGATGAATTTACTGAAAATTAGTGTCTTGATCGAGGATCCTAGTATTTTCTTTATGACATTTTCTTTAGAAAGCCACCTACAACAATTAAAGCTTCTTCTCCTCCTGCCCTAGCACAGTGTTGGCAGCAGATAAACTGGCCTGAAAGCAGAAGAATTCTAACAAGACTGCCACTGAAAGCATACTAGGTCTGTGTGTGACAGCTGCTGACCAAGCCACCAAATAAAAAAAATAAAAAAAAGCAGAAAGGGAGCAAAACTCATCACTTTAATCCTTGACTACAGTGTAATTATGTGGTTTCTCAATCTCAGCCTAATTCCCGAAGGATCACCATAGCTGATAATAATTAGCATCTCTTTGACATTCTCAGCAGAGAGTCTCCTAAATGAATGGGTATTGAAATGAATGTGTCTGACTGATGTAGGCAATTCCTATAAAGTAGGATTAAGTCACTTCTGACAGGCAATTTAGGAAATACTACTTCTACCTATGCTAAAATTATCCTCTATAACACACACATTTTGGACATAATTTTCACAACGAATAGATCATATAGGTCACACAAAGATCCAAAATTATACACTGATATTTATGATTTGTACATATGCTTCGGTGAAAGTAACAGGAACACATCACTATTTCAATTTTATGAAAGTAGAAAGAATCATTCTCCAGCCTCTTTTTGTTCTACTTAATATTTCATTCTTTGTATAAATTTGGCTATACTGCACCGTAATCCTCTGGGGCCTAAAGGCAGTTAAGCCTGCAGTTCTATAAATTCTCTGTCAGTCAGTTATTAACATTTATTTTTACAAAGAATATCTCCATGGGAAGTGTTTATGAAGACACATTTTAAAACAACTCCAGCAAAAAGTTTAGATCCAGCTATACAAAATTTATAAATTGTATCCAGCTCAGTACGGAAGTTTACATTTCACCCTGCTAGACTCTATTACCACTGACAACATATACCAAGTCCTCTGCAAAGCCTGTACTCTTGCTCATGTCACCCTCTCTCAAAATCCTTTTTTCTTTTACAGTTTAAATGTCTTTTTAATTAAAAAATATTATTTCAAACCTGTAGGGAAACTTCTCATGTTTTAATAAAAATCTGGTTGACATATGGTGTACTTCTCAATGCTTATTTATCTGAGACTGCTCAACCGTTACTAGCTCACATTGTCTTGAAACTAGATGACAAAAAAAATCAGGCTAAATTTTACAAGCAAATAAAAATTTTGGTCAGGATGAAAGAGTCTTTTTTGTATATCAGAATATGAGAGGGGAAGAAAGGAACGAGTTTTCACAAATACCAGCGAAGAATCTGAAGTAGCTCTTTAATTTTAATCATCAAAATCTCAATCCCTAATAGATACTTCTCTTTTAAAAACACTTCGGTATGGGATATTTTAATGGATCATATGTACTTTAATAGAAGAGAAATTCATTTTCAATTACCCTGAAAAATGTACGTTGCTACAAATACTGTAGTAAAGTCATAATTCTAAGTAAGTCACTCGTTTTAAACACCATATCTATCAGTGATGTAGAGTTCATGAAAGTCCTTATACACAGCATACGAAGATGTCTCCAGCTCCTACATATCAGTACTTCACTTACAATGTAACGGTGAAACACCGTTGAAACATCCTTAAAAATCCTCTGAAATGAGTCACAGGTAGATGCTTAAGAAGTGGTGAAAGCTAAGAGATTGCTTTTGCAATATCTGAAGCCTACTAATGATTAAGTTGCTTTCCCTGCTTTATTTTTTATGGATGCTTGAGAGAATCAATGGCACTGCTGGTGACTCAGATGCTGTTGTGGTTTCTGACTGCCCAAAGGCAGTTCGGTAAAGACTAAGGCTGCTCAGCAACAGCATGCTCCAGCCTTTCAGTATTCCTCTGGAAGTCCAGATTTATTATGTGCAGTTTTAGAAATGTTTTTCCATCTCTTGCCCTCAAATCATTTCGAAATCTGTACTGATGCTGCCTGGTGAAGCTCATTTCTGTGTACCATGCTTGGATGTACAGTCATCTAGCACATCAGCGCATCCCAGCTCAGGCAAGAGCATTAAAAAAGTCTTTATGTGTAAAGGTTTTGATGAGCTCACTGTCCTGGGTGTGACTATTCATTGCAGTCATCCTCTGGAGTCCCTGGATGTCCTATTTGGATCATCTATACCACCCAGGGTGGAGGTAGGAGGCTTCTGAATAGCATTCCCAGGAGATATTAAACAACATGCAGGTCAACTAAACAAAACAAAAAATCAAATAGATGGAAGAATTAAAAACATGAAGCTAAGAAAAGCTTTGGAAAAAATTTTTGAGCTGTGATCCTTCAGTTCAATGTGATGTATTGGAGCCCAAAGTAATTTCTCACTATGCATGTAAAACATACACCTCTTGACTGAAATTCCACCCAACCCTGGCATGCTGCTGCTCTACTAAATGTTTCTGTTGTCTACAGCTAATGTTGCCAAGTCCACCCAGCTAGCCCTGGCACTGACAGCGCTGAGCTTCCAAATATCACCTCTGAGGTTATCCTATAAGTCAGACAGTATGTCTTACTGTGCCAAACTCCTAGCTGTATGCAACAGACATTTAAAGCTGGTCCAACAGAAGAGTTTGAATTACAGGTCATTATATTACTTATTTACCAACTTTAGATCAGTAAGAGATTTCTTTGTTAAGAGATCACCCTACTGATCTTTATGCAGAATGGTCATCTGCAATGCTATTTAGGATATGTGCATAAAATATAGCCGGTTTAGAAGATCGTCATCTTGACACACTGTTTTTTATTCACAGAGGAATCACAATGCCAGAGAGATCTATCTACTGGGTACTGAAGGCAGTCTCTGAAAAACAGAAGTGCAAACTGAGGTCATAACCTCCATAATGACCTGAAGTTGCACCACAGTGCTTTGAAATAGTTGGAGCTTAAAATTCCATGCCATGGGAATGCTTTCTCTTGCCATCAAACAATTTTTGAGGAAATCAATACAAATCAAGGGAAGCCACAAGCTGTAATAACTTTGGAAAATGTATGTTTTCATGCTGCTGGCATTTTGCATTGAATAAATTATAACCTCTACCAATAACTGTATTATGTAGTATCTTCTAGACTACCCTCAGATTTTTTTGAATTATATTATAAATTCCATAATTGGACGGTATAGGTATTTTTGCTTCAGGTTCATTAATGGTAGAAAAATCTAAAATAAGAATCTGTATTTAAACATAAACTTTAACTCCACATAGCTTACTACAGGTTAGTAGTGAAGTACAGTAAAATCTACACGAAGATTATATTCAGTTCAGAAGCTATTTTGCCACTTATGGTATTTACATAGCAACATAAATAATGTGTGGTTCTATCTGTTCTGGCTGAGACAAGATGGATTTCAAGCTTCAAAGTCATTTAAGAGTTTATACCAAAAGTGACGCAAGCACTATGTCTCTTCATAAAGATATGTTTTTAATCTCGAAACCCCAGAACAGCTACAGTAAAAGTGTCCCTACATGCAAACATACATAATTAATGATCAGATAAAGCATAATCATTCAAAATTACATCTTCAGAGGAAAAACACTGAGAAAGCATTAGAGGAATAAAAAGGAAATAAAGCTTCTCCTGCAGTTTACACAGCGGTTCTGTATCACTAGGTATTGGAAGCAGCCAAAGATACTCATATACTTAATATATAAAAATTACTAATATGCCTTTCACATCTAATTCCCCACTTTTACTTATATCTATGCTTGTGGAAACTAAAAGTCACAATTGCAATCAGCTGTTTTGGAGTTAATGTGAGTTTATTTAATTTGATCAATCCCTGGGAAACATTTGTTACTGATTACATGTTGATGCTCAAGTCATCTCTGAAATCTGTAAGAATAGTTCAGACTTAATATCAAATCCCCAACACCTACAGTATTCTAGTGTCCCATACTGCAGAGGTTTCTAAGGATCAAAGTTATTCAGTATATAGGGTTTTACATTACAACAGGAGGACAAGGAATCTCTTCTTGATCCTACCAATACCTTGATGAAAATCAATGATTCAGTTCCTTGTGTGTAAACCACAAGCAACATTTACTTGATTTTGTAAAATACCTTGGCACTGAGAAATAAGGAATATACAAGCCTGGTCCAAAGGATGGAGACACTGCTGTAAACACCGAAGCAGATAAGAGGCAGTATTACTATAGACGCTTCCTGGTAATTCCAGTGAAGCACAAAGATGTGCGCTGCTTGCTCTCCTCGATTTAGGTTTTGTGGTATGGAGGCATCTGACTGACACAGCACACCAACACAGACAGCATAGTCAGCAGAAGGTGAGAGCTGTGTGCAGGGAGATGAGAGAGGGTAGGAACACTGGAAGCTCCTCTGTGGAAGAATCGGTGAGTTCTGGAGCAGGAAGGCATGACAATCTGACCAGTTTGGTCAAAAGACACTCAGTCATGAACAAACTTTGGATCCAATGGCTTGGTGAGCCACTCCAATGGCCATCAAGATTCTTCAGCATGAAAAAATGTTGCAATAATCTACCTGTCAATGACAACAGAAAGGAGCTGAAAGGATTAAGTCTAACTAACATAAATCCAACAGTACTGCCGACAGGATCAAAGGTCATGTCATACTATAAACAGTGAAATTAAGAAGAAAAAAAACAACGTCATGAAGATGAAACTGCCTGAAGTACTCAGTGTCTTGAATAATGAACTAAAATGCCGGGAAGTTAGGTATAAATCCACAAGACATTATCATAAAATCCTGTGCTTTGCTTTAGCATACTCTTCAGTGACGACTACTGAAAATTTTCAATGAAGCCTGTAAGATTTGGTACTGCTTTCTATTCTATTCTATCTTTTCGCCTTTCCTTTTTCTCACTTTAATAAATTTTGAGAGACAGAACGAGTGTACTGAGGTGAATGATACAAGGTCCCAGCCTTCTATCTAGAAAGTGACCACACAACGCTCCTTGCAGAACTACAGCAAGACTCCAAATCCCTTTCTTCTGTAAGACTGTTTCATGATAAGTTGGTGCTTTTTCTAAAAATCTTACTGCAGAAGTGATTTCTAGAATATTTACATCATGCAATTTTGTCTGCATATAACTTTTGTCTAAATATAATAAACTTATTTATATTGTATGTATTTTTTCTTGTTGTAAAATCAGTAGATACACTTCCAAGCTCTGGCACACACTTTTTAATGTTTGCTGTGAAACAAGAAAGCTGACCTGGGATGCCAAATGTCATTCACCAAGAATAAAGTTCTATTTACAATACTGGTTTCCTGGAACCATTTATTTCTATTGAAATAAACATAAAACCCCCACTAAATCAAAGAAATACCATGAATACCTAGAAATTGCTGTTAGTTAGCTGCTTTTTTCATACACTGTTCCTAAAAGGCTTTTCATGCTGTGAATTTAAAGACGGCATTTAAGATGTCATTATGGCATATCTTTATATACAGCTGCCATTACAGTCTTATAATGGATTCAGAAATGATGAACATAGAAGGTGCACGTGTCTCAGTCATACATGACATTAATGTTTTTATGGCAGATGCACTGGTACAATTTCAATCAATGTCACAAGATAATCTGGAAAATGCTACAGGTAATTTTGGCTACTCTAAGAGGTTCTGAGTATATATTTAAACAAATTTAAAGATCTCAGTCAGTACCTTGAGAGCAGCAATACATTAATATTTATTATAACACTGAGCAGAGCTTTTGGAATCTGACAAAGATGATGTTTAAAGACATTAATATATAGCTAACACACATTTATCAATTAACATGTTTTAATCAGAATAAAATAGGCTGGTTTAACTCATCACAACTTCTATTTATATTTAGAAGCTTTTAAACACTTAAAACACAGTCTTTAAGACACACACATGGCACAACTTAAATTTTATCCATCATTTATTTTTCACTGTGAATGGATTATAATACTTATTATTGGACTCAGGACTGGTGTTTACATTGTGACCCAGGCTGTTCTTCTTTATCTAGTCTCTGGACATTGGCAAAGCTCTACTGATTTGGCTGGGCTGTGCATGAGTGCAAAGGTCACCACTAACCGGTCATAGCTGAAGATGTAGTAAAAAAGGAGCACATCTTCATACTGCATGAAATTGTTGATCAAACACATTCTTGTTGACAAGCAGAAAGATAGTCAGGGAAATTTTAAAGGGCAATGATGGTGGAAGACTATGACAAATAGCTTGGCCCCCATGTTGGTCACCCAATTCAGATACACGGTCAGGATGCAAGATGAAGTAATTGTGTGGTATTATGGTAAATCACAGCCAGACTCACTATAGAAAACTGGTTTTTGCTCCCTGTGATCTACTAACTCTGAGATAGTCTTTCCATATGGCAAAAACTCCACACCAAAGCAGAAGAAATAGGATGCCGCCCTGAGCTCTGTTAGAGTTACATGTATCCTCCCCTAGCAGTCAGCAGGGCCAAGAGTGACAATACAAATTGTTTATTAAAATGGGAATGACAGATTGTTGATTACCTTCTACAGTAAACCCACTAGATAGCACAAAACTGTGTTCAAGTCTAAGAAACAAGCAATTTTCTTCTGATGAAGAATCCTACTGCTAAATCTATCTGATACTCACACTAGCCTTTTGCAGCATGCAGCAACAAGAGAAATTATTCAGTGGCAGCTTGTACTGGCAAAGCTCAAGTCAGTTCCCACAGTAAGCAGTGATTCTAAAAAAAATGGAGTATCTATACATAGGGAAAACATATTGTTGCTTAGTGTTTTAGGAAAGCTCAAAAAAAGTCTACAGAGAAGCAGAAAAGATTCCTCTATATTAAATACGTTTTGAAATTTCATTACACTGAGAAATTATTGTGCTTCTTTGCCACCAAAAATTAATTTAAATTATTAAAATCCTGTGTAGATTTGAACACTTCCTGACATTCCTCCTAGCAGCCACTCCAATGATAAGGTGGCTTCATTATGAAAAGTAATATGGTCTCTCTGTAACTAAAGAGAGCTTGGAGAAAACATGATTTACATAAATAATCCTTTCCCCACCGAAATACTGAGGTTATCAGAAAAGCAATACAGAAGATCAGTGAAAGATGGGAACCAAGTAAATCTCCATTACATAAGAAAAAAAATAGGATGCATGCAGATCTTTCAGACTAAATGCAAAAACATACAAAAAAGATTATTTCATTTAAGAGGAAAATTAACTTTGATCATCCATGAAACAAAAGAGGTGGGGAAAAGGCAGTATGGCAGCATCTACCTTATGAGAGAGCTGAAAAGGAACCCAAAAATTAATTCAGAAACGGCATTGGCAGATAACCATGGGTTCTAAAATCTCCTTCTAAAGACACAGGAATAAATAACATACATAATCCATCAGATTAAGAAAAAAATAAACAGAATGATAGAAACAATGGAAAATTTACACTGACACTGATCTAGGCTAAAGAGTTTTTTTCCTCTGACACCCTGCTACAGGCAGAACAAAGAGACAAATCACCATGATATAAGCCAGATACTAACCTATAGCAATTAAATACCATAAGAGTCGAAGTTTTCAAATAAGGAGTGCTGGTGGGTAATTTCTACCAAAATTTGCTTACAATATTAGAAATCATGCATGACTTTATAATGACATTTTCTGAAGTAAAAAGAAAAAAAAGAAAAACATGTTTTGGGCTACAAAGATGTATAAAATTAGGTTCACAAACAGTAGTATCGGAATGAGGTCACTAGTTTAAGTAGNTTTGATGCTTTAAGCAGGAGTGATGAGCTACTAGAGAGCCATTTAGTTAACAATACTGTTTCTAAGAAAGACCAGGTTTTCTGTGTAACTAAAGAAGTTAATATTTGTTGAGGTGTAATGAGGTAAACTGCCTTAAAGGACGGAAAATACTTCACTTTGAATGCAAACTTTTGTATATTTTGTTTTAAATTACTCTAAAATCTTCATCAAATAAGGTGCATTCACATAACATGAACATGCTTATTGCTATTTTAATTTTGTTTCATCTACTGAGGGTGCTAGAATTCCCATACCACTCTTACGCAAGGACTATCCGAGGTTACAAACTAGGTTAACTACTCTGCTTTACATGCTGCTTCTGAAGCTCATACTCTAAAGCCTTCCAAATCACCTGCCACATATATTTCCCAGGAAGGGTCTGAAGGAAATTGGTGGCACTCAGATATTCATGACCTGACCCTTCTCTCCCAGGAACCTAAGTAATAAGTATCCTTGTGAGAATTTGACTCATGGCCATAGATTAAAAGAATCATTTTTTCTGACTGAGACAGCAGCTCACAGAGCCCACACAAGCCATGCTTTCCCCTTACTGACTTGGAGATATCTGTAAGTTACAGAATCAGCACATGGAAGTCTAGAGACTAACCTGTACAAGCAGAGACAATAGTTTAGTGAAACAAACAAACATAGCAGATCATGGCAGTCTCCATTACTAGAACAGAGTTATGCATAGGAGCACCCTCTCATAGCTCCAGACTAGTTTTAATTTATATTTAGCCATCCAAATGTGTGCATAAATTCATAGAAGAACTGGTATAGAAGTACTGAGCAGCTCTCTGAGCAACCCAACATTCTTCACATGAAGAAAGTAATAGTATGTCTTCTTTTCACACTCTGGAAGAATTGGTAATGAACATAAGTTATAAATGAGTTGTTAAAGACAATTTTATAAAGTACAAAGGAAGAAAACGTTAGTATCTTGTCTCTGGGGACAGCTTATTGGGAAAAATTTAAATGAGTGAGGAATACAAAGGAAGGCCCGTTGACTTCAGTACGATGATTAGTCTCTGGTGGTCATGATCACACCCACTAACTGCTATCTCACACTAGTTAAGACTTGTCACTAGTTAAGAGATGCAAACTGGGGATGAAAAGTTCAGAAGATCATTTCTCTGATACTGTGTTTATTTAAATCTATCCTTTATTAAGAAAAGTTAGGTCTTCAGTTTCTAAGACAGAAGAGTTATATCCAGAGTGAACAAACTTAATCATCATTTTATATGAATATGTAGGCATCAGGGATTTAACCTAATTACAGTAAAAATAATCATGTTTTAAAATATATACCGCAGAATATTAGAGAGCTTTTTTTTACACCTTTTACACCTTCTTCCTATATGTGAAGCTCTGAATCTTGTGAATTTACTGTTGGCTATTTACAGAAGGTGTGAGGATCTGTCACATTACCCATGTCTTATGAGAATTAAATAAATAAAACATATAAGTGGGTGAGTAAAGGGAGCGATTTGTAAACATGAGGAAGTACATTCTCCCTCTGTTCTCCGTCGCATTAATAAAAAAGCAGAAGACAGAGCTTATCAGCTTATCATATTTTCGATTAGGCATCATTCCCATTAATTTATACAGTAAGTCAAAAAACTACTAAGATGCTGCTGGCAGCTTTAGTTTTGAAAACATCTCTTTCCTCCATCAGGTCACACTTGAATAAAGCTGTCTTTCAGACTGTGTAACGTAACATTTGATCTTCTCTAAGACAAACTTTTTAAATAATATCTTCTTCATGAGTTAATTTTGCCTGTTGTACAAAAAGGAGCATAAACCAACAAGCTTGGGTTAAATTTTGAAAACAAGCAGAATATACAAATAATAATAATTATAAAAATAACACAGTAATAATTAGACTTCATTTATCTACTGTCTCTGAATTACTCATTTTTCCTTTCCCAGTAAGATTTTACAAATGTACCATATTTTACATGAAACTTGCATGGCAACGTATGTAGCGTTATGCAGACTGAAGAAAGCTGTCTTGAAAGAGAGCCTTTCATCATTATGATGAAAAGGAGTTTCTCAGCTTTCCAGTACAATGCTCAACAAAATTGCTGTCTAGGAAATGTAACATTGTGTGAAACTTTTTCTGTGAATTTGCAATATAGAGTTTTTATCAACTAAAGCACCTTGTCCTAACACAATTTTATGTCCCTATACCTTTTCACTCTCAATATTTTTTAAACTGAACTATGTGCTACTTTTAGAATAAAACCTAAAGGGTAAACAGGAAGTGATTTGTGACTGAATCTGTCACCTGAGATGTATATAAACAATAGTAATGCCCAGTAAAACAATAAAGATAAAAGAGAAAACAAGGAGGGAAGAAGGAAAAAATAAAACTCCCACACAGCAACCTGTGGTATTACATTTGCAAGTTTTAGCCTACAGTGCAAAAGGATTTTCTCCCTCTTAATCAAAGTCTTTTTAAAGGACAAAAAAGAAAAAAAAAACCACTCATTTTCTGTTCTTATTTTACATAGTAGGAAGGTTTTTAAGTTTCTGTAGGTCTGAATTAAATTTCTAGTCAAGTACTTACGGGATACAAAAATTGGCTACAAGAAGAATATCCAATTGGAGAAGCCAACTCTTCAGTCTAGCAAATACCTACCAGAACCAGGGCGTAAAGTCAGGTTGAGAAAAAGACAAGTTAAATCAAGTAAAATCAAGTAAAGATGCATACTTTAACCTGTAGAAGGAATAAGTCAAGGAAATTGCCATATGTTATAGCACAATCTTCAGTATCCCAGCTGACTGCAGTGTCAAATAAGACATTGCAATACAGGTAGGAAGTAATTAAGAGAATGTTAGACAGGTAGCCTGAGTAAATGCCTTTCCAGCATTTTGCTAGGGAACAGTAACATTCCAAGTTCAGAACTGGAAGCTTGTTATTGTGCATAAAATTAAAGTAAGTAAAAAACAGTGGAAAATTTTGGTTATTTGGATATTTGGTTATTGGTTACTTGTGTTACCACCAGTCATGACAAAACACACATGAAGCACGATGTATATAGTCTATAAATATTAAAATGAGAAGAGATGTTTTAAATTGTGCACATAGCCAGAAGTTTCAAGTTATGCCAGCAAACTTAGCTTGAATATGCTACTTGCTTAGCACAGAATTCTCAGGTCTGCAAGAGTCAGCAGCATCCGGGCTTTGTTGGTTGCCAGTGATAGGCATTCTATTCAATAGATGAAGATAAGATAACCCAAATGTTCAGGGTTATAGAAACTCACTATCAGTACTCCTGCAGGAGCTATTTTTCTCAAGAACCAATACTTCCCTTTGATGAAAGGACATTCCTCCATGAGCTGATACTGCTAAAACCAAGAGAAATCCTTCTAAAGTATGTCCATATTTCCAAGTGAGAAAAGAACACAAACGTATTGTTATTATCATGTGCATTGTTTTATTTGATTTCTACATAATATGAAGAAATATTTAAAGATTTTGATGTCTTGCCTTCCTCTCTGAATTACCTACATTTTAAAACCATTCAGCCACAAAAGCAAATACCTGTCTTTGTAAACATGCCAAAGAAAACTATCATGAATAAATGATGTGAACCGAAAATAAAATGAAAAATATTGATGAAATTAGACACAATAAGAATGTATACTAAAGACAGACCACAACGCAATAAAAAACATCAGAAATAAAATAAAAAGTCTCTATCTCCATTTTACTTTTCCAGAATAACACCCAAGAGGGAAAATGAACCTCTGCTTGTACCTTCATGTAAACCAATTTATGACCTGCAACTCTAAAATTTTTATAAGCAGGTACATGGCATGAGTACACAATGAATCTGTGTAGTAGAGTGGCTTCAACAGCAGGTGCGGCGTATATAAAAATAAAACAATGTTGTTACTGTATGTTGCATCCTATTGTTTCTATCTTCTGTAGTACATGTACCGAAGCATATTTTGGTAAAAGAATAATAATTATCACTAATTCTTCAAATACAACAGATCCCCAAAAGACCATGATGCTGGATATTAAACAAATGCATGAAGAGTCATTGTTCTAAGAGCACAAGAACAAACAACATTGTTAGAATGGAGATTAACACAAGAAGGTTACTGATGACTAGCAAAAGTTTCCTATTTACTTGATATGCAGTTGCTTTTTAACTATTTACCGAAGGAGGATAAAACAGAGAAGGGGTATTAGTAGCACTCTTCCAGCACCACTAAGGCTCTGGTTTCACAATTGATGAATTACATACTCATCCAGTGTGTGCTGAAATAGGTCCTCTGTAGCTCACGAAGGATAGAAAACAAAGAAAGGGTCATATTGAAATAATGCTGTCTGACAGATGGTCAAGTTACAGGATTTTGCAAAGGAAACCGGTATCAGAATGTGCATGTCCAGTGAAAAAGTGCCTCGAGTCACAGAATTTATGTCCAGCTCTTCTCTAATTGCAGCCTGTTTGGTACATGTCAGATTGGTGTGAAATACGAGCAAGAACAGAAGGAGGCTCTACATTGCCTTTACGTGTTCCATAGGAACACATCAGTACTCACACAGATACAATGAGGATTTGTATCTATGCCTCATTCTTTTTCTAATGCAGTTTAGTAGTTTAGGCTCTCAAGTCATAGCAAAGTAAAACAAAGTTTCAAGAGAACCAGAAGGAACATTAGAACTCTAGCAAGCTGGGTACAAACATACAGCTCGTTTGCTTCCTTAGGTGGAAAACCTATTTATTCATGGAAGAACATAAAACTATCAAAAATACAGCTTCATTAATTGAAGTATTTTAAAATGATTGGAATTTCAAGTTATTTGTTAATGTGTGCAGGGATACTTAAAACCCGAAGTAAAAATATACAGTAATTCCACCCAGCTCCAAATTTATAATATTGCACTATCTAAACTATTTTTGTTATTATGTGGGGAGACAAAATACAGCAGTATCCATAGAAGTGCACTATACTTGGACTCTAAATCTGTAATGATTCTAAAATTTACCTTACAATTAAACTTGAATCTGATTAAGACACTTAAAGTGGCAATGATTTGAAAAGAACCTTAATTACACATTAAAAATTCACAGCCCACCAAAGAAACAGTTCCTTTATACTTAACATTAAGTAGTATGTTGACAATGTACATTGTAAAAGTAAAAAAAAAAAGTTTTTATTCTTGATGCTGGATAATGCCACTGCTCCTAACCTACAGCGATGACTCTACTTGTTTGATCAGTCATGAAAAAGTAATCCACAGTAGTATTCTCAAGGCATAAATCCATTAATATTATATCACTGTGATTCTATACCCACCACTGAATAAATAATGATTCATTTAAAGGCAACCACATTCAGCTACGTTACTTCATGTATGAACCATGTATACTAAGATGCACAGCTGTACACAGTTTCGATAATTTTTCAGAGTGATATTTTAAAGTAAAACCTTGATAATGCCTCTCAGTATAATATTTGTAACAGATCTTTTTAAAGAGGCATAGAATAGTGCCATTTGTACACTGACAGTATTTTGACCAGGACACCTGGTATAACATGGATGGGAAGCCGCTGGGCAAGCATAGACATCTTGCATGCATAAAAACATCAGGTTACAGAAAAAAAGTGGATCTGGAGCAGTGTTTGAGAGAAACAGCTTTAAGGGAAAGGGAAATGAGATTATTCCTTGGGTCTAGCCATTTCCAATTATAGCTTGACCAA